>OU426880.1:31279123-31539123 GCA_911387805.1 Cantharis rustica | reverse complement strand
CTGTACGAGGCCTCCACCATTGGTGGGGTTTCTATGTCAAACCTAATGTATCTGTGATCAGAGAGTGACTCCTCACGAGAGACGTGCCACTCTCTGATCACCTGACTGACGAGGAAAGTCCCTATAGTTATGTCAATTACCTCTTCCCTTGCCACAGTGACAAAGGTAGGCTCCACTCCCTTGTTCATTATCTCCAGCTTATTACTGAAGACAAATTCAAGTAAGAATACGCCTCTACTGTTCGTATCCTTGCTCCCCCATATTATGTGGTGTGCATTGGAGTCACAGCCGATCACCAGTTGTGTTTTGCTGCTTTCGCAGTCCAGTACCAGATTTTCTAACTCTTTTGGAGGAGGTGATCCCGGTTGGTCATATGGAAGGTATGCAGACGCTACCAGGAGGTCTATTAAGCTCCCTTCCATAGATATTTTAAATTTGGCTGCTGTTGGGTCTCTTGTGCAGAGGCCCCATAACGGCAAAGAGCAGAGCTTCTTTTTGCAATGATGCATACTCTAGGATGATTATCTCCCGGGCTAATCAGCTCCCGGTCTCCTAGAGAAGTGAGCCCCCTGATCCGGCCCCCCGTTACCCAGGGTTCCTGGATCAGGGCCACGTCAATGTCGTGTTTAATTATAAACCTTTGCAGGGCCGCCGCCCTGCAATGGCTTCTCTCGCTGCCCCGTCGTCGTCGCCATCAGCTGAAGGTGCGTCTTCAGCCGCAGACGTGGACTCGCCGGGAGGAGCAGATGGCAGGGGTAACTCTAGGTCCCCCCCGCCCTCTTCCATAGCCTCTCGCCGCTCTTGCTCCTTTCTCTACCCCAGTTCCCCAGTTCCCCAGTAAGGCTTAAAATCAATTTCCTGGATTCTACTCCAGGAAAGTTCATCAACCAGCAATATAAGTTGTTGGCCTTTAGTGACAGACTTTCTATCCAGCACAGACCAGGTCTCAGTTCTGAGCCCCAGGTTCTGGGCCTTCAGTCTGTTGAAAATGAGTTCCGGTTCCACTGAGGGTCCCGGAACCCACGTCATGACCTTTGGTAGAGCAGTTACCACGCTGCGATCTGTTGAGACTCAGACTCAAGTGCACCGGCCCTCCTAAATCGGTCGAGTTGGTATTATCGTGCCTGGATAGCGTGAGGAACTACACGTAAGCGGTTTGCGCACCCCGCAGTACGGTATACAGAGAGGAGAGCGGAGTTAGCTTACAAGCCCGCCGTGCACATTTCTCGAGGGGCCCGCAGCTAGACGGATGCTGAGACAAGCATCCTGGTGATGGAGTATGTTAAGATACAAAGTGCAAAAGACTACACAAACAAGATCGCGAGTGTTCTCCTTACCAGGACGGCCCAGCAGGTGAGAAATAAATGAAAGAACACGGAGAGACGGCGGAAGCTCCGGAACAGCCAGCGACTACTCGTCAAACGACCAGGCTCAAAACTAAAACAGGGAGTATACTCAGAGGCGCAAGAAGTAGTGCTGCAGCCTCGCCCCCCTCCCAGGGACAGCACCAGCACGGAGGGCCCATCCTCTGCGGACGAGCCGGACGCTCGCATACAGGATCCGGGCCCAAGCGTAAAAGAGTGCACTAAACGAGAGAAGGCTAAAGCACGCGCACGGCTAGCGGTCTCACAATTGCCCAGTGTTTCGTATACACCAGAGGCCGCAGCCCGTGTGACGTTAGAGCCGTCGGCGGTTCCCTCGGAGCCGTCGAGCGCCGAGGATGACAACGAGGACGGCAGCAACGAGAAGCAAGTGCGTCGCGCGCCGCGCCTCCAAATCTCTGCGAGAGTCTACGGGCGCTATCCCCAAACATCTGGAACCCTCGTTTGACCACGCCCACCAAACTCCGTCAGTTGCGCAAAGTGGCAGCGAGCGCAGTGGGCGGGTGTTAATAACATCTACGCCTATTGAGCCCTCAACATCTGAGATGGGACCACCTCTGGAGGTGGGGCCAATTCCGAGCAGGGAAGTGCCAAGTCTTTGGGTAGATGCAGCAACTCTGCTGCGCGGCACAGTTGCCGCACCACCCTCAACCATATCACCTAGGTTGAGGAGAAGACTAGAGGAAGTTTCTTTATCCCCTCCTCTGATATCCGGTCCGGATAAGAATGTGAAGGTGGTTGCGCCGGGTGACTTCGGGGGTGCGTGCCGCCCTCCGGGCCCGCTGCTGACTTACCAACAGAGCGGACCCCGGAAGCGACATTATCGCTCGCGCCCTGACAGGAAAACTCAACACGACTCAACACCGAGTGGAGAGGGGCCGCCAAACGAGAGATGGGGAAGGTAGTGGTGGGACCCTGCTTGGCAGGGTTTCGCGACATTCTCGTCAAGCGGCCCCCCACGGGGCTCGAGATTGATGATGCTACCGGCGCCCTCACACGGTACCTGCTGGCTGGTGAGGCGGGCGCTCCCGCGAGGGCTCCATACACCCCTCGAAGAGAAAACAACTTCTCCGAACGGTCCAAGGCGAAGAAGTCCATCTACGCTAGAACCCAGGAGCTCTTCAAGAAGAATCTCTCCCAGCTGGCCAATCTGGTCATCCAGGGCAACCTAGAAGACCTAAATGGCGAATCAAGACCTGTTTCGCCAGTGGACCAGATTAGGCCAGCCTACGAGGAGATATGGGGTGCCGCGGGAGAGGCCAACGCGCCGCCGCCGGAGATTGGACGTGGGGGAGATAGTCCGGTGGCGATAATCTCAGTGTCCGAAATTAAGGAGAAAGTCAACCGTCTCAAATCCGGAAGTGCGCCTGGCCCAGATGGGCTGCGTAAGACGCATCTAAGAAGGAAAGACACAGCCGAGGACATCTGTCTTCTTTTCAACGGCGGGCGATTTTCCGGCCACTATCCACAGGCCATTATTGCGACTCTGGAACAGTGACGTGTGCCGGTGCCCTAACCAACATAGTGGCCCGGATGTACACTGGTGCCCACACTACTTTCTCCGGCACAAATATCTTCGTCCAGTTCCGCCGTGGAGTCAAGCAGGGACCGGGAAGGTCCTGTCAGTGCTGGGTTTCGCGGATGACATCTTTCTGTTATCCTACACTAATGCGGAACTCCAGCACTTGTTGGACATAACATCTGCCCAACTAGACAGAGTCGGGCTTAAAATCTCGCCAGCCAAAAGCGCGGTCTTTAGCTTAATATCAAGGAATCGGACCTGGTTCACTAAGAAGGTGCAAGCGACGGTTCAGGGGCACCTCCTTCGTAATCTAACAGTGGACAAACCGTTTGAATATCTGGGCGTCACTTATACCATCTATGAAGGTCTCTCCAACGACGCCCAACTCGCCAACATAGGCGTGGCAGCCAAGCGCTGCCAGAGACTATTTTTCAAGCCGACGCAGAAGTGCTGCCTATTGGCGCAGCATGTGCTGCCCAAGGATGGCCATCGTCTTACAATCGATTCCCCGTCCAAGACATCCTTGCGCAGAATCGACGATGAGGTAAGGTCCGCGTGCAAGAAGTACTTGCACTTGCACGAATGCGTGACCACCCATCTATTCTACGCGCGCAAGAAGGACGGAGGCCTTCGGTTTCCAAGGCTAGAGAAGATCGTTGCTCTGAACGCGGTGCGGGCACTCTCTGCGTTGGCTCATGATAAGTATGTGCTTCCAGCTCTCGGAATCCGGTGACTTCGCGGCCAGGACGCGCAAACTGGCTGCACAACTCTGATTGACGGTTCCGGTCTTGGGGCGCGACATCGTTAGGAAAAAGTTAGATCTGAAGATCCGGGAGGGCACTATAGCCAATTATTGGCTACTCAACACCAACGCCCTGCGTCCTGGGGAGTTCATAAACGCGTTGAAGCTGCGAACGAACACTTTTGGCGTGCGCGAGGTTTTGGCGCAGAGCGGCTACCCACACTTGGACACGAAGTGCCGGAGATGCCGCCTCAGGACCGAGACGTTAGCCAACGCCATTGGGGAATGTCCGGCCGGACGGGCGTTGCGGTTAGACCGCCACAACACAATCGTCCGGGATCTCGCCCGCGTCTGCGAGGGAAAGAACATCATTTACGAGGAGCAGATGTTCACCGCTGAAGATGGCACACCGCTCAAGCCCGACTTGCTAATTAAAAATAGTAGTCGGACCCTTATTGCGGATGTGACCGTGCGGTTTGAACAAGGGGATTCCCTTCGCAATGCGGCGCTGGAGAAATTGAAGAAATACGAGGTCCTGAAAGCCAAAATCAGCGCCGCCCTGGGCGTGCAATCAGTAGGCGTGCAGCCGCTGGTGTTTGGGTCGAGGGGTGCAGTGCCATTTTCTACGCTAAACGCGCTAAAGGCCCTCGGCTCAAAAGCAGATCGACCTTGCGCTGCACGTCGTCAGAACATCTCTGATGCTCGCCCGGACTCACATAGATCTCGCGTGACCCAGTGGCGTGGAAGAAGAAAATACCAGATGTGAATGAGAAGATCTTTTGACCAATCGAAGATAATATCGAGAAAGAGGTATTGAAGAAAATCACGACAACGACCTGAAAATAAGAAAAATAAAAATGGGACCCCCGTACGCATTGGTGTGCCCCCCCGCCTCGGCGGGGACGCTCGCTGCGGCTTGCGGCGGCGTACCCCCAGAGTTCCGGACGCTGGCGGCTCCGTGGCGTATCCATAAAGATGCGCTGCGTCGTGCATCTGTTCGAGGCGCCGGTGCGCGCGGCCGTGAGCGGCGGCGGGCGTCCTTCGCCGGGGGGAGAGGCGCCAAATGCCTTGTCATCTAATTAATGACGCGCATGAATGGATTAACGAAATTCCCACTGTCCCTACCGGAACTACAGTCCTACAAGTCAATATCGGTAAGAGCAGGACAGCATCCTACAAAATCGACCAATTGGCGAGGAAGCTAGAGGTAGATGTTATTACACTACAGGAACCATACCATGATATCAAGGTATGGGATAATTATCTGAGTCACACAGTAGCCGGTGCCAAGGTCGCAACTATTTTTATTAAAAAATTCCAAATGTCTGTTATGTCTAAGGAACTAAGCGACAGAAATATCATAGTCTCTAAAGTCTCGATGAAGGAGGGTAAATATCTTTATTTCATTAATATCTATATAGAACCTAACGTAGTAGCTTTCGGAGTACTTATCCAAAGACTCGACGATATATTGCACTCCTTCAGAGGTAAAAAATGTATTATAACAGGAGACTTCAATGCCAAGCACGAGATGTGGGGAGGTGATATAACAGAACCTAAGGGTGAGGATGTTTTCTTGCTTATAAATAAATATAATCTAGCAATTTTAAACTCGAATGACAGCCCCCCCACGTTTAATGTTCCTGGCAGAGGTAGAAGTTGGGTGGATCTAACTCTCTCTGGAGGCCTTAGGTTATCTAGCTGGACAGTGTTAACTGAGTATGAGATTCACTCTGATCATTGTCCCATACTATTCTCACTCACGGATAAACTTGAACCGCTCGGGTATATTGACAAATACGATGTCAACTCTACAAATTGGTTAAAATTCGAAAAATTAATAGATCAATTCATTACTGAAAACGAAAATTTTGTTAACATTAATATTAATTCGTTAGCTCAAGATTTTCAATTCGCAGTCGTACAGAGTTGTGAGGATAGTATGAGAAAGATTAAAAAGAAGTTTAATAACCGAAGGCATCCATGGTGGAACGATAAATTAAATACTATGAGAGCACATTGCCACCGGCTTCGAAAAGAGTACCAGAAAGCCAAAAATAATGCCGACAGGGTGGCTGGGTTACTATCCTTCCGAACCTACCAACTGGTATATAAAAAAGAAATTAAAACAACAAAATTTCAATCATTTAAAGAATTTGCTTCAGAGGAACACCATGTCTGGGAGTTTCCACTTAGAATTGTCAAAGGGCATAATTGTCAAAGTGTGGTGGCCGTAAGTGATATTGACCTAGTCACTGCTGAAGGCATAAGGCTAGAAAGATTCTAACTTTATTTTATAAAAGATTACCCCGAGCAGAACAATCTATATCAGAGACATATAGTGGGGGAGGTAGCCCTGCTGAGAGGGGGTACAGACGACAAAGAACTTAGCCGCAAAGAATTCAGAGAATATGTTTATAGTATTAATCCTAACAAAAGTTGTGGATCGGACTGTATTCCCATTATTACCATTAGACGTATATATGAAACTTGTAATAACTGAACATCTCTTAATTTCAAATCTTTATTGAAACACGTCATACATGATCTTGTTATCTCTCAGTAACAAGACTAATACTACTGTTACTACTATTACGACTTATCAATATATATTATCAATACAAATTGCTTACTATATGAAACCTTATTTGTAATTTACATACTAACCTACATATATACTCAGACACAACTCAGCAATAACCTATACTACTTAAAATCCAGAACACTATTACAATAATAAATTAAGTTATTGATTACTTAATATTTATGTTTATACTACATCTCCCTTTTTGCAAGAATGGCTTTCACTATGTACACTTGTGAAAGACATTCCCGAAAATTAAAATATCAAAAATGTTATTACAATAATATACTATCTACTAATTATTTATTTAAACCAATATATAATATCTGTATTAATTACACAAAAATTACATAACTATTCAATACCACATCTCATTGTTTTTACTCTTTAAACAGTTTTAACCGATTTTTATGCACTATCACTGAATGTCCTTTCTGATTCTTTATAGTACAATTCACACCATCACAACTAATTACCGGAAATGGTCCTTTATACCAAGGATCAAATTTCGTTCTCGCTTCATTACTAAGTAATACTAAATCCCCCGACTTCACATTTAAAGTACTGACCTTTTTATCAAATTCTGTTTTACGCTTTTCTTTTACTTTTTGCAAATAAGCATTAGCACGGCTATTAGCTAATTGTAGACGATATTTAACTTCCGCATAATAAGCATCTATATTATATACCGGGTCAACTGTCGTTCCTATTACTGAATACGGTAATTCATTTTTCTTACCAAAAACTAGCTCAAAAGGCGTATAATTATGATATGCACTTGTGCATATCATGTGTATATCATATGTAGTGTTATAACAAAAACTATAATATTTAATCCAATCATCCCAATTAGTTTGATTATTATTAACATACATTCTTATATATTCGTTTAGAACTCTATGATTTCTTTCACATCCCCCAATAGTTTGACTATGCAGTTGAAATTTTATGCTCAATGTTCATGAGTTGTAATAATTTATCTAAAACCTGATTTTTATATTCCGTACCCATATCCGTACGAATTTCTTTCATAGGACCGTAAATTAAAATAAAGTTATCCATAATTGCTCTTGCTATGGTATTTGCATCTTTATTTGGAACCGGTATAACAATTACATATTTCGTTAACTCGCATTGAATTGTAACTGCATAAGTATATCCATTTGACGTTTTTAAAAATGGACCGATTGTATCTATACATGTAATATCAAATGCTTTTTGTGGTGTTGGTGTAATAACCATTTATTCCCTATGTATTACTTTGTTCTTGTTTAACTGACATTTTCTACATTTTTACTCTTAATTTTTTCAATAACCTCTTTTGACCGCAGTGACCTCCCATAAGCGGATGATCATGGTACATTTCAATCAATTTCATTTTTTCGCTGTCATCTATTATTATTTTGGGATCCCTAAACAGTATAATTCTTAATTTCTTGAGCTCATTCGATCCTAATTCATTAAACTTATTAACGGTGCACCATTTAAATATAGGATCATTCATATTCAGTTTCACATTATTGAATCCTAAATTACCGGCCTCTAATTCCAGCCTAGACAATATTTTCTCTAAAGAAAAATTATCATTAGTAATCTGCCATTCTTTGTGAAACCCTGGTTTACCACGTTTTCCCATCATTATCCTAAGATAAGTGGGCTTAATTACAAATTTTAAAACTGGCAAACTTATTATATCAGCAGCATCTGAAGCTTCATGTACCATTGAGATTATTTCTTTATTGTTTGAATCGTTATTTTCGTTTACTTGAGGATATCTTCGTGACATTGCTCTTGTGACTACAAGAACCTTACTATTTTTGTTTACTATTTCTATTAGATCATCAATATTTATCCTAGATAATGCATCTGCTCCGACATTATCTTTTCCTCTAATATATTCTATATGAAAATCATATTCCTCTAAATCTAGACGCATTCGGGTTAACTTAGATGATGAGTCTTTTAATGCAAAAAGATATACTAACGCTCTATGATCGGTTTTCACCACAAATTTTGTACCAAATAAGTATGGTTTAAAATATTTTATACCCCAATGTATGGCAGCAAGCTCTTTTTCAATAGTGGATTTGTTGGCTTCTCCTTTCGTAAACGACCTTGATGCATACGCTATGGGTAACTGTTTTCCATCAAAGTTTTGACCCAATATGGCCCCACAGGCCTTTTTCGATGCGTCAGTGGTCAATATAAATTGTTTTGTAAAATCTGGGTACTGCAAAATTTCTGGACTTAATAGTGAATTTTTTAGTTTATCAAAGGACACTTGGCATTCGCTACTCCACATAAATATAGTATTTTTCCTAGCTAATTTTTTAATTGGTTTCGCAATTTCAGCAAAATTTGGAATAAATCTTCTATAATAGTTACAGAATGCAATAAAACGCTTTGCCGAATCAGCATCTGTTGGTATTGGAAATCTTTTTATAGCATCATATTTGGAATCATCCGGCAAAATTCCTTTGTCTGTAATTTGATGCCCTAAAAACGTGACTTCATTTCTAAAAAATTTACATTTTTCTGGGTTTAATTTTAAATTAAATTTTCTACAAGTTTCAAATACACTTCTCAAATTGATGATCCTTTGAACAACCTATTACTATTAGATCATCCATATATAAAAATGCTTTCTCAGGTGTTATGCCTGCAAATGCTATTGACATCATTCTTTGAAAACTGTTAGAACTAACTTTAAGCCCAAAAGGTAACCTTGTAAACCTAAAAGATCCAGCATCCACACTAAAAGATGTTACATCACGAGAACCTTCCTCCAGAGGTATTTGATGAAAACCTGACATAAGATCCACAACCGAAAACCATTTAGCTCTACCTAACTGATCTAAGATATCATCTATTCTAGGCAAGGGAAATTTATCTCCGATTAGCTGCTTATTCAGTTGCCTAAAGTCAATTACCAAGCGCCAATTTTTTCCGCCATCAGCTGATTTTTTAGGTACCAGCAACACTGGGCTATTATATTCTGACGAAGATCTCTCGATCACATTATCCATCAACATTTTATTGACTTGCTTATTAATTTCAATTTTTTGCTTTCTCGGCGTTCGATAATTCTTTACAAACACCGGTGAATCATCCCGTAATTTGAGTTTTTGTTGATAAAAATTATTAGTGGTTAATTTTTCTGATTTAAGGCCAAAAATATCAGAAAATTCTTTACACAAGTTATTCAAGTCGTCTTTTACGAATTCCGGAATGTTTTCTTTTAACTTTTCGATTATAGAATCTTGCCGCGCTATGTTTAAATTACTTTTACCCAAAGATATTACATTAAAATCATCTAATTTTCTTACTTTTATATTACTACTATTTATTGATACGCTTTCAGATGTTGTATTTAGTATTTTTACGCATGGGTGACTTCCGGACACAATTGAATTAGCAATGAAAACTCCTGGCGCCAAATTTCCGTTCAACACTACCAAATCATCTTTTCCTTTCAATTTACTGACATATCTCAATATTTCGCAACGAGGAGGAATCATTAATATATCGTCTTCTAAACTATTGCAAATTGGCGTAGTTGTAGTTTTAAATTGATTACTAAGCGTTAACGTCCAGTTACTATAATCTAGTTTACAGTGGTATCTGGAGATGAAATCTCTACCTAAAATGCCATCGACCGGTATTGGAAAGTTTTCCTCAACAATATGAAACGTGCAATCAAAGGCATGTTTATTAATGTATATGAACGTATCTGTAATTGCAATAGATTCCGTGTAACCGTCTGTTATTCCGTTAATTTTACAGATTTTTGATCTGTCTACTAGCTGTTTTGGATTAATTTTGGTTCTTTTGAATAAGCTGATATCGGCCCCTGTGTCAATTAAAAGCATTATTTTATGATTCCCCGTCATTTCAGTTTCTACCAATACAAAATTTGAAAGCGTTAAATCCAGATTAAGAATTTTTACATTTGTCCCAACGGATCCCGTTGGGACGCTACTGCGTTTCCCTGGTCCTCTGCTGTATATGCTCTAACCACTCTGCTTGGATTGTTATTTTTAAATCTTTGTGCGTTACCCGATCTATAGCCTCTAAAAGCATTTTGATTTACGAACTGGTTAAAACCTCGATTATTATTATTATAACCCTGATATCTACCGCGACGGTCATTATTTCGTCGATAATTGCTTCGGAAATACCGTGAATTGTTTCTATAATTTCCTCGGCTACTAGTATAAAAAACATTAGAGTTGTTTTCACCCGTAATACTTATAAATTTAGTTAAAACATCTTGGCAATTTGTAAAATTACCAGCTTCCAGTATCCATCTGGTTTTTTGCGAATCTGCATTTTTTGTCATTGATTCCACGACCGTATTAGTGATATATGTTTCGGCTGTTTTTGCTGGGACACCTTCGCCAATGTAAGCCCTTTTTAACTCGGACGCTAGAGCATCTATTTCCTCTGCATATTTAGTCACTTCTTTATTGGTTTGTTTTAACTTAAGTAATTTTGCCGCGATTAACCTCGAGTTTTCTTTACTGACTCCCTTTTTCAACTTGTCTATGATTTCCTGTAAGGAATCTGTATCCGTTACTACGTCTCGCGCTTTACCCGTAAGTTTAGTTTTAACAAAAGCAAGTGCATTATCTTCTTGTCCTTCGGAGTTAGCTTTTAGTAATTGCAATGCATCTAAAAATGACTGTAGCCTATTTTGCGAACCATCGAATTCGGTAGGTATAATTTTACTAGCAAAATTAAAAAATTGTACCGATGTTAACGCCATTTTTAATTCTGAAATGTTTTCTTCTGAATTAGAACTTGACTGAAAATTTGTCTCGCTTTCGTGTTTTATAGAGGTATCAATTGACATTGAATATGAAGTCGGTACTTTATAATCTACTTTTAACACTTGGAATACCCTACAGACCCGTTCTCCGATTTTTTCAAAATCTCCATTAACTATTATTATCTGATCTAAATCTAAAGTGTCCCTAACTGTCCTTACTAATTTAACAAACTTATTAAAATTTACGATTATATTATTTTTAACTTCATCCCGCACTGAAGCAGATTTGGGCACGTCCTTTTTTAAAACCCTTTTTGATTCTTTATAAATTGCCGCATAAAACTGAGTTAACGCCGCATATGTCTCTTCCCAGGTTGTCATTACCGCACCACAACATACTTAATATACTAATAACTTACATTCGACCGTGCTGGCTGTTGATGCTGACCATAAGATGACTGCTCATGCTGACTATAGAATGACTGCTCATGCTAACCATAGGATGACTGCTCATGCTGACCATAAGATGACATACCATGAGTTGGACGCAATTGTTGTTTTTCAATTTCCTAGACTTTTAATGCCTGTGCGGCAATATTTCTAGCCACACCTTTTTTCATACCACGTCGATATTCTTTATGCATCTTCAATAATAGAAACAATACCGCTACCGTGGTTAAAATCATCAACATTATTTTTACGTCCTTTTGTGAGCTGAGTACTTCCTCGTCCACAATGATGTTCGTGTTTACTACTCCGGTGTCCGTAACTTCCGATTCTTTCGATTTGGTTGTTCCCATTTTCTTGTTGTTGATTTACTTGTACACAATAAAACTTTTTTTTTTCACTATTTAACACTTATACCATATTTAGCACAACAAATTTTGAATCCTAGGCCCAACTGGCAAGATCGCCATGTAATAACTGAACATCTCTTAATTTCAAATCTTTATTGAAACACGTCATACATGATCTTGTTATCTCTCAGTAACAAGACTAATACTACTGTTACTACTATTACGACTTATCAATATATATTATCAATACAAATTGCTTACTATATGAAACCTTATTTGTAATTTACATACTAACCTACATATACTCAGACACAACTCAGCAATAACCTATACTACTTAAAATCTAGAACACTATTACAATAATAAATTAAGTTATTGATTACTTAATATTTATGTTTATACTACAAACTAATCCTACTTGGATGTTTAAACTATATAACGAATGTTTCAGGCAGGGCTGCTTCCCTCAAATATGGAGAGATGGAAGGCTTGTGTGGCTCAACAAGGCGGGAGGAGGATTTAGACCCCTCACGATTCTGCCCTCTCTAGGAAAACTATTAGATAAGATTTTTGCATTAAGGCTTGTATATTATTTAGAATTACATCAAAAGTTGAATAAACGCCAATATGGGTTTCGCAAAAACCGGAGCACTATTGAAGCGTTACATAATATTATATCCTTTATTGATAACAGCAAAATATGGGATAGACATGTACTAATGATATCACTCGATATGCAAAATTCGTTCAATATGGCATGGCACCCGCTCATATTGTATAAACTACAAGAGTTGAACTGTCCGAATAACATAATCCTTGGAATCAAATCTTTTCTTGACAATAGAACTGTTACCGAAGAAGGACAGAAAAAGCCAGTTGAAAGAGGATGCCCACAAGGCTCTAGTCTTGGCCCGATAAAATGCTACCCGTCTGCGCTCGAGTCGCAAAAGTTGGCTAAACTAACGCTGAATGCCTACCCTTACCTGGTCTTTCGAGCGACGCTACGGCTCAACTCAGAGGTGAAAGCAAATTAGTGGTGGGTCGAAAGTCAAGATTGAATCTTGCTCTACTCAAAAAAAAACACAAATGCTTAAAATGGCGCCATGCACTTTTTGCCGCTCGCCTAAGATGGTAACCTAAAGTGCAAAAGCTAGTATAAATAAAACACCAGTAAAGGTAAACTGCGTTTAATCACAAAAAAATATATACGACGTCGAAATATACAAGTAGTACCACACAAGTGTCGCAAACTGTACGCAGTGAGTTAATAGATTGTAATTGTATAAATTAGTGCCGTTGATGTCCTCTGATGGAGGCTCTCCTGGGTCTTCGACCTTTACACCTAGTCGTGGGGTCCGAAGCTCTACTTGCAGCCTACAGGTTGAAAATTAACGGTCATGGTGAGATCAATCCTAGAAGGAGGCACCACACCATGATCCTAAACTCAATTAAGAGTAACGGCCTGCTCAGCATGCACCCTGACAGAACTAGCACCGTGAGGGACTTTAGAAAGCCCTATAAGGTCATAGTTCCGGATAGGGATAAAATTGAAACCTCACAAACGTTGGGGCTTAGGTATGATACCATCTGGTATACAGATGGATCAAAGACTGAGACGAGTACTGGAGTAGGTGTGCGAAGCAGAAGACTGGGGGATGCTTATAGCATCAACCTGGGACCTCTCGCAACTATATTTCAGGCAGAAGTAACTGCCATATTGGTCTGTGCTGAAGAGCTGGTATGGAGGAACCTTGTAGAGAGGAGAATCTGTATCATGACTGACAGCCAAGCAGCTCTAAGAGCCTTGGAAGGAGTTGAATTACACTCCAAGGTTGTCAAACAATGTAAAGATGCTCTGGTAAGACTTGCTCTCCGCAATAGCGTCACACTGATGTGGGTGCCGGGACACCGGGGCATCAAAGGCAACGAAGAAGCGGATTCTCTAGCTAGGAAGGCTGCTTCCGCAAACCTAATGGGCCCTGAGCCTTCCTGCGGGATTGCTTACTCTACCGCAAAAGGAAGAATCAGGGATATACTAGCAGGAGCATCACACCTGTTATACGGGCGTTGTGATTAAATATGATAATCATCGGTCAGTATCTCATTTTATTTTAATAAACAAACGTAATAACGTTTATCACATGGATATTTTATATACATGGAGGCGCATAGCCTCCTCACTGATTTTTCCAAGGCGCAACAATGTAGTTGCGGGTAAGAGGGAGTGTCCTATCTCTGGCGAAACTAGTTAGCCGATAGTGGCTAGGAGCCCTGTGTCCAAAGACGGGAGGGAGTGGTTTAGGCCACAACTCCGAGTTTGTCCCTACCTACTCCACGGGGAGATTGCTAAGAAATCGAATGCTCTCCGAGTGTTAAAGTGTAGTGAGCAGTGTTTCTATAATAATATAATTAATTCTCTTATTATCATATTTTAACCATTTTTAGGTCCTCAGCTCTAAAATAGGGAGGGTAGCGAAACGTATATTCGCTGTAAATCCCTGGTACGGTTCCATAGAATAAAAAGACTCTCGAAAGAGACAAAGAACACCGAGGGATGAAGAGAGAAAGTAGCGAGATATCTATAAGGTGAGATAACCTGAACCTATCCTATCCGTCTTTAAAATCCCGCATAATAACATATCTACTTGAATAATATTTAATCATAATACAAATCCCTTATCTGCACACATCTACTTTATAAAATTCTTCACATATCATCATCATGGCATCTGGCCCACATAAACCCACACAAAAGAAATTTAATCATAATAAAACACTACCACTGATTCACATAGCTTCTAAAGCAAAAATAGGCAATTTCACTATGATAGCCCGATCCCCTGTTAAGCGTAAACAGGATATACTTGCGTCATTAACGTCTACTAACATACCCCCTATGGAAGTGGTCACAGAGGATCGACTAATAGATTTAAACGATGACGAAATTTCCATAATGGCCAGTGAGCGGTATACGTCAGAATCTAGTCAAATGGAAAGGGACCACAAACAAAAGCGTAAAAACCCTGATCACGATAGTGACACAGGGGGCGTTATTGATATTAAAAATAACATACGTACCATATCGTTCGACGAAAAGAACAAATGCAATAAATTAGCTATCTCCGCGCTATTAGGTGAGTTTGCCAGAATGGAGGAGGTTATTACGAATGCTCAGTTAAGCGTGGCCTTACTGGAAGGTTAATTGTTGGCACACAAATGAATTGTGCTACAGAGTATATGGACGTGGAGTCACCTCGATCGGAGCAACCCAATAATAATAATAATCTTATCATTATTAAAAATAAGGATAAGACCGAGCCACAGCTGAATATACAGCAAATCAAAGAAATAGTCACGGAAACTCTTAAAAACGATATATCAAACTTGCATATTAAAAGATTTAATAACATACGAGAGGGTGTTCTTATCGACACGGAGTCTGGTCCTGAGCTCCAACAAATAACGGAAAAACTCATAGCCCAAGCGCCCAAATTAAAAATTTGTCCGCCGGTAGTTAGGAAACCTAAAGTAATTCTGTTCAATATAAGTGTTAAATTAACAGAACAGGAAATAATAGAAGAACGATACAATAAGAACTTGTCGAATATGCCTAAAGAGGATACTACCTCAAATATCAAATTGCTCTTCAAGCTTGGTTCTTGCGATAGGGATACGGTTCACTGGGTGGCTGAGGTCAATACTGAGATAAGACGAGCACTCATTTATAAGCAAAGGGTCTATATCGGATGGAATAGCTCCATCGTATCGGACTTTATTAGTGTAACTAGATGTATGAAGTGCTATTGGTTTGGCCATACAACTAAGTATTGTCATAATTCAGAAGTGTGCAGGCACTGTATAGTGGAAGGACATACGTATAATAATTGTCCAAGTAGGGAAAATCCACCTATATGTAGAAATTGTAAGGACAAGAATTTACCCTTTCAGCATAACACTATGAGTAGGGTATGTCCGGAATTTCAGTGATTGCGTAATGCGGCATCAATAAGATCTAAAGCTACCTATTAATATATAATCTTTTAGCCTTTATTCTAATCAAAATTTTTTGTCTTAAAATTCTTTGTATTAATTTTTTTACAGTTTTTTTTTTACATTACAGTTACAAGTTCAGTCGAACGCATGTCTGTTTTGTTTTGCTCTACATAAGTTTGAATTTTTCTGAGTTTAATATCGTTTTGTAATTGAGTTGAGCTCTGGTTTGTAGATTGCTGGTTGTCTCCGGTGTTGAAGTGATAGTTATCGTGGTATTGTTGCGTGTCTTGTTGTGAAGCAATTTTTGCGTGAATTTTTTGAGGTTAAACCGGGTCATTTTTGTGAATATGAACGCCTGCGTGAACTGCAACGCTGCGATTAAGCCATCGTCGTCAACAATTACCTGCGACGGTTGCAATGGAATGCTGCACACCCAATGTTCTAAGCTCTCTGATGATGAGATTAGGATTACGCGAAGCGCCAAGCGTAGAGTCAAGCTGTTTTGTACCAAATGCGACTGCAATCTTGACCAGTTTGCGAAGATTATTAATTCCATCAATGATCTAAAAGTCGAGTTCACTGCAAATGTATCTCAGCAGATAGCTTCTCTTCGTGAGGAGCTCAACCTAAGGATCGATTCCATACAGCAGCAACTGGTTGACGGCGCAGTAACTCGGACGGGTGTGGATTTTGAGGAGGTGGTGAACGAAGTGAATGAGAGGCAAATACGTTCCAAGAACTTGATTATCTTTGGTGTCGGCGAGCAGGTGGGTGAGCTTAAAGATCGAGTAGGAGACGATGAACGTGTAATATGCGAGATATTGCATGTGATTTCTCCAGATGCTAGTCGTGCCGTTGTTAAGGTTACGAGAATTGGTCGAGTTGCAGATGAGGGTCGTCCTAGACCTATTAAGGTTGTACTCGCCGATCAGTTTGTTGCTAGGAAAATACTTAGACTGAAGAAGAATTTAATAAATAGCAACTTCCCAAGAATCGTGATTAGAGATGATAAAACCCCTCGCCAGTTAGAATTTTTAAGGTCCGTGCAGAGTAGCCTCAAAAGTCGCATTGATGCCGGTGAGAAGAACTTAACCATTCGTTACATTGGAGGTATTCCTCAGGTTACAAGTATCTTGCGACAAAAAAACTAGATAACGTTTTAAACCTGCCCATACTTTATACTAATATTGCTTCTTTATCATCAAAGTTCTCCGAATTTGTGCCCGTGGTGCAACGTGTTGATCCGGCTCTTGTCTTTTTGTGTGAGACCTGGCTTTCCGAGACTATGCCGGATTCGGTTATTAGTATTAGCGGCTTTTCATTGTTTCGTGCAGACAGAGTGAGCGGCAGGGGTGGGGGTGTCTGTGTTTATTTGAATGACAGCTATTTTATTTCAGCGAAAGTAAACTGTTGTACAATGAATATTCCTGGGTGCGAAGCGTTATGTCTTAATATAAAGACTAAGACTCAACTGATAACGTTTTGTTGCGTTTACAGACCCCCATCCTCTTCGGTGCATAATGATGCTGCTTTGTTTCGGGAAATTTCTTCCGTTATACGCAACCGTAAGAACGTTATAGTCTTCGGCGACTTTAATTTTCCTGGTGTTAGCTGGCCAGATCCTGTGTATCCGGCGGTTCGTTCGGGAAGCTTTGATTCGTGTGCGTTATTTTTAGACTTTGTTTTTTCTAGTGGATTGAGACAGATTGTTGATGGCTTTACAAGATATAGGGCTGGTGCGAACCCGTCGCTTTTGGATCTCATATTTGTTTCTGATCGGCGTCTGCTTACCGAGCCCGAGCACTTGCCCCCTATAGGGAAATCTGATCACGAAGTCTTACGGTGCTATTTGCAGATTGTGGGGACGCGTGTTGGGTTTAGGGTTGAACAATTTTGCAGAATAAATTTTGAAGAGGTCGACTTCAACCTCCAGATGATTGATTGGGAACCAATTTTTGATGGTATGGAAATTAACGAACAGTGGCTTTTATTTACTAATATTGTTAAAAGTACTATCAGTGCCTGTAGCGAAATGATCTCTGTTAGATATAATCCACAGAAGCCTTGGATTAGTGGGCACTTGTTGAGCCAATTAAAATATAAAGAGACGTTGTGGAGAAGATTTAGGCGTACGGGGGGGTGAACGGGAATACGCCGTTCATAGGCAGTTTTCAAACAACTTGGCCAAGGTAATTATGCAAGCTAAGACTAAATATGAAAATGGGTTGATTGCTAGGGGTAATAAAAATAAATTGTTTAAGTATGTTAGAAATTCTATGTCTTCCAATGTGCATGCCCCTCGCGTCAGAGATTGTGATGGATTGCTTTCTGATAATGATCTGAGAACGGCCATGATTTTCTCACAATATTTTGAAACCAATTACGTAGCTGAGCCCGGAGGCGCCCTTCCTGAGCCTGGATTTCGCCCTAACGCTTTTTCACTTGATAACATTGTGATCTCTCGTGAATCTGTTTATGAGAAACTCGCAGTGTTGCCAAGATCTTCCTCCTCGATAGCAGGTGGTCTCCCTTCGATAGTTTTGAAGCAGTGTGCTTTTACCCTTAGTCTTCCTCTGTCGATGATTATGCAGAGGTGTATGGACATGTCTGTTCTTCCTGATTGTTGGAAGTCGGCAACGGTAATAGCTATCCATAAGAAGGGTGACAAGCTTAGCCCTGAAAATTACAGACAGATCAGTTTGACTCCCGTAGAGGTTAAAGTTATGGAGAGAATTATTGTTGACTACATGGTGCCGTTCTTGCTTCTGCATAAAGTTATACCTGATCAGCAACACGGATTTCTTCCCGGTCGGTCTACTACCACAAATCTGCTAACGTGTTTAAATAGTTGGACCAAGTCCTTGGACGAGAAATTGCCAACCGACGTGATATATCTGGATTTTTCGAAGGCTTTTGATCGGGTTCCGATTACGCGTCTGGTCGAAAAGTTGAAATGTGCCGGTATACGTGGACGGTTGCTGTGGTGGATAGCCAGCTATCTTTCTGGCCGAAAATTTAGAGTTAAAGTGGGTACTGACTTTTCAGAATTTAGACCGGTGATAAGTGGAGTCCCCCAAGGTTCAGTGATTGGACCATTGCTGTTTTTGGTGTACACATGCGATCTGGGGTGTTCTTTGTCTTGCGGTTTTTCCCAGTATGCCGATGACACAAAGATATACGCGAACCCGCTGACTCTGCATAGTGAGCTCCAGAGTGACCTAAACACTGTGATTAGTTGGTGCCGTGATTGGTTGATTCCTCTCAATGTAGACAAGTGCGCGGTGTTGCGCATCGGTAAAAACAATCCTCGCCTTAGCTATGTGATAAATAATGTTGTCGTCAAAAGTGTTAATAAGATTACCGATCTCGGTGTTGTTATGAATTCTGATTTGATGTGGTCTGACAATATTGCGGTCAGGTGCAATAAAGCTAAATATGTATTAGGTCTTTTTAAAAGAATTTTTAGCAACATAAATGTGCCCACTAGTTGCATTCTATATAAGACATATATACGTCCAGTCTTGGAATATGGCTTTGGTGTTTGGTGTCCTACTTGGGCCAGAGATTTTATTCTCATTGAGTCTGTGCAGCGCGCTGCTACTAGACTCCCTTATGGCAGGCAGCGACCGTCTTACCTGAACCGTCTTAATATTTTTGATCTTTCAAGTGAATGCGATCGACTTGTTCGTGGTGACTTAATCATTACTTATCGCTTGGCTCATAACTTGTTTTCGGTTGACCTTAGACACCTGCTGCGGTTCAGGGATGATGAGCGTTTGCGTGGAAATGGCCTCATGCTGACTCATGAGATTTATCGTTCGAGAGCCAGGGAATACTTCATAAGCAACCGAGTTTTTAATATTTGGAACTCACTACCGCCAGATGTTGTTAGCGCGCCGTCTGTAAATTCTTTTAAGGCCAGACTTGATGGGTTTTTGATGGCTTGATGGGCGTATTTATTTTTTTTTTTTACTCTTTGTGTTATATTGTAGAATGTTTTAATGTTTGTATTATTTTGTATTAGTGTTTGCTGTAAGTTGATTGAACTTGTCTTTTGTTGTATTTTGGTGCTTTTGAGCAATATAGGTACTCTTGTGCCTCTGCTCTAATCTGTAGTTGTTAATAATAATAATAATAATAATAATAATAATTGCATTTACACTATCATTACACTAAACCATTCCAGATAAACATTGTCAATATTATCCGTTGATGTTATAACATTACCCTCCAAAATTACAAGTATACTCATTTTTATTCTGTTCTTTGATTTACTCTTACTTCTTACTCTATAACAATCATTCGCATATATATTTTATAATTAAACTATTACAGTACCAAATTAATCAATAAAATCTTTATAGATCCAGCAGAATCGGACGTAACAACGGGATAAAAATCCCCATCGGCTCAATCATATCCTATAAGGATCACAGGTGTTCGTTTTGCATATACGTACACGGAAGTCACTAGACTTCCTTGCCGGTTTTTCCAAGGCGCAACATATGTAGTTGCGGGTTAGTGGGAGTGTCCCATCTCTGGTGCAACTAGTTAGCTGTTAGTGACTAGGAGCCCAATGTCGAAAGACGGGAGGGAGTGGCTTAGGCTACAACTCCGAGTATGTCCCTACCTACTTTCTAGCGAAACCACAGCCTAGGGAACGGGCTTGGAAAAATCAGCGGGGAAAGCAAACCCTGTTCAGCTTGACTCTAGTCTGGCATTGTAAGGAGACATGAGAGGTGTAGCATAAGGTCGACTGGATATCAAAAGAGGGGATAGAGACACTTCCTACAATAGTCTACTCAACCTGGATGATATGGTTGAATGTGGTGCGGCAATTGTGCCACGTAGCAGGGTTTCCGCATCTACCCAAGGACTTGACGCATCCTTGCTCGGGGCTGGCTCCATCCCTGGGGGCGGCCCCATCTCAGATATTACGGGTTCGATGGGCGTCGATGTTATCAATATTCACCCGCTACGCTTGCTGCCACTTTGCGCAACAGACGGGGTTTGGTGGGCGCGGTCAATCGAGAGTTCTATATCTTTAGGGATCGCGCCCGTAGACTCACGCAGAGATTTGGAAGCGCGGCGCGAGGCACACTCTGCCATATAGATGTTATATTGGTGCGCCGCGTCCTCTTCGTCGCTGCCGTCATCATCCTCATCATCGGCGCTCGATAGTTCCAAAGAAATCGCCGACGGCTTCAACGTCACACTGGCTGCGGCCTTTGGTGTATAAGAAACACTGGGTAACTGTGAGACCGCTAGCCGTGCGCGTGCTTTAGCCCTGTCTCTTTTGGTACGCCTACTCACGCCCGGGCCCGGATCCTGTATATGAGCCTCCGGCTTGTCCGCTGAGGATGGGCCCTCCGTGCTGGTACTGTTCTGGGGAGGAAGGGGACAAGGCCGCAGCACTACCGCTTGCGCCTCTCTGCACACCCCCTGTTTTCGTCTTAAGCTTAGTTACAAGGCGGGTAGTCGCCGGCTATTCAGAAGCTTGCGCCGTCTCTCCATGCTCTCTCATATATTTAGCTAGCACGGGTGGCGAATGCGCGCGCGTTTTTAGCACCCTTAGTCGGTCCCTCACCTGCTGAGCCGTCCTGTTGAGAAGGACACTCGCGATCTTATTGGATAAGTCCTTGGCACCTTGGAGTTTTACGTACTCCTTCACCAGGATGCTTGACTCTGCATCAGTCCACCTGCGGACTCCACGGAAAACGTGTACGGCGGGCTTAGGCGCCAGCTGCCCCCTCCTTTCCGCATTTTGCTCCGCGTGTGTGTTAACCCGCTTTGAGTCGCAAACTTTCTTGCGCACTCCGGGCACGGAAATGCCAACTCGACTGATTTTGGAGGGCCGGTGCACTTCGCAAAGTGACACGCTCCCGGATGATATTTCGCGTACCTTTTACCACATCTAGAACATGCGAACCATAGATCTTGGTTCTGGTGGTGAGTAGCGTAGTGGTCCATGATATCTGCTGGCCTAGTAAACGCCCGCTTGCAAAGCAGGCAAGGTCCCGGAACAAAGGGCAACGAGTATACCGTATTCTCGCTAGCCCCCGAGGGGGGCCGTAGTCGTCTTTAGGGGGAACAATCAATATCCGAGGCTTATTTGTCTTCTTTGTTGGGAACGACCATTATTTCGGGACGAGCGGAGGTTAGCTAACTCGCCCCTAGTCGGTGTGAGGGGACTGCCTTCTCAACGGCAGCGCCGACATGCCGCTTGCGAGCATTCGCAGCTGCTCGCTCACTGTTCGATCCGGCTCGGCTTAGCAAAAACAGCGCCACCACGTGTAGGTGCCGAGTCCGGTCATGCCCGAGGGCCTGGGAGTAGTACGGACAGATGGACGGCCCGTCTAGCCCCTTGGACCCTTATCCGGCTTCCGCCAGCGTTATAGAGATGCGCTAGCGTGCCCAGGCAAAGGTGGAGCAACTATGTCGTAAGATGTATGGCTAAACAGAGGCACCACTTTTGCCTTGTTGTAAAAGAGAGCCTTAAGAGAGTCATAGACAAACAAACAAACTCGGAGTTGTGGTCTATGCCACTCCCTCCCGTCTATCGACACTGGGCTCCTAGCCACTATCGGCTAACTAGTTTCGCCAAAGATGGGACACTCCCACCAACCCGCAACTACATATGGTGCGCCTGTTGCGCCTTGGGAAAAATCAGAGAGGAGGCTTTGCGCTTCCATGTATAAAATTCAAATTATTCATGCTATAAATATTATTACATTTATTTCTTAATTGGTGAACCGATGATTATTATTGAATCATAACGCCCGTATAACTATGCTCCTGTTAGCATATAATTGATTATAAAGAATTTTTATCGTTGAAAAACTTGCGCATATGTTAAATTTAAACGTTAAAGATTTTTATTATTATATATATATATATTTCTTATATTTTTTCCGTTTGATATTTTATATATTTTTTAATAAATTAATTTTTTAACTTGTGAAATATAATTAAATAATCTTAAAATGAACAAGTTAATAAAACGTTTAATAATAATGTTTTTATTACGTTTAATATTATATTGAATTATTCTGACGAAGACGTGTACCAAACGTTGAAAGCTCAATAAAAACATTATTATTAAACGTTTTATTAACTTTTTCATTTTAAGATTATTTAAATATATATTTTTTAATTATTTTTTTTTTAGAGTTATTTCAGCTTATAAGAAGGCCGCCGATCGAGACAGCAAGAATGCACCGTTATTAGAAAACAGACAAAATTTAAGAAAGGACTTTTCTAGTCCATCCGTTCACTCTACTAGGGGAACGACCAAGGGTATAATCTCGCTTAGAAGCCATTAAAATATCATCACAAAGCAACATAAGTATTAGTAGTACTAGTACTTGTCAGGATGTTTAAGCACTCGTTAGGTACGGGAGCTGCAACCGGGGCCCCTATAATCTAGTGTGAAACTGCTGTATAACAATCTATACGCAACAGTAATTACGAAAACCGCCTGCAGGTTTAAATCCTCCAGAATGTTAGATTGAACTGCCATTGTATCCAACACCGAAAATAGCAATGGTGTAAAAGCTAACTTCAACAATCAAATTCGCCTGAAGGTTGCAACGTCCGACCAGGTAACCACGGGTGCACCCCCGTGCACCCCTCTGATGGCAGTTAGGTGATCCCCGTTATAGTCAATTAATTGTCAGCAAGCAGATTAGAATAGAAATAAAAGAATTTTAAATATACAGACATGAGTGTTTTCCTAGATCGACCCGCAGCGGTTTTATTTGCAATCCAATTTATGATAAAATAAAATAATTAACATCCTCAAGCCTTGTTACTGTCTGGACAGGCGGCTACCCAATAGTGACACTACAAATTTTGCGGAAAGAGATGTGATACCCGTGCTACTGTCAGCGTTGTCCCTAGAACATAGTAAAAATTTATTAATTTATATATTAGAACAGTTATAGCATACATATTACGGATAGTTATTAAAGGATAATAGGTTAGAACTTTACTTAAATTTATATATGGACATAAGCATTTCAGGATATAAGCGAATATGTAATCGAAAGACAATTTTATTAGTAATATTATAAATTTTATATATGCAATGAGAAGAAAGCCAGAGGCCACCTTTTAAAGTTCGTTGAAATCACTTATGAACTGCTGGGACAAATCGTCATTATGCCAGCTCAATGGCCACGCTTTATTTAAATATTTATTTTTAAACATTATGCGAGCTTGTTGTCTTTGGGGGACCTGACAATGATATAAAATATGACCTGGTGTATCTTGAGCTTCTCCACAGATGCAAATTCCTTGTGCTATAGAGTTCCTTCTCTCAATTTGAACCTTTGATAGTAAGACGCCATGTCTCCATGGCCAGTAAGTATCTGAATTGCTTTCGGGCTCCACAGGCATAGGGGAATAAGTACTTTGTTTAAAATATTAAATAAAAACCGACTTGTTTGGCAGATCTCCCAAAGATTCGGCCATTCAGCATTTACTTGACTATTTACACGTTTCTTAAAGATTCTTTTATTAGTAAGCACTTCATAAGTGACAACTCTTTCCCCTGCAGAATGTTTCACAAGCCAGTGTACGCGCTTGTTAAATTCATTACTATCATGTCCTTTGACATATTGAAATTTAATTTTAACATTAAAATTTTGCCGAACAATTCTCTGTATCAGCAGGGCCTCCATGGTGTCAATATCAAATTTATTGATAGCTGTCAGTATAGCTTTAGAGTCTACTAAAATAATTACCTTGTTATACTTTCGCACCATAATATATCTAATGGCGTGAAAGATCGCAACCATTTCCGCCTGGTATGATGTTGCATCGTCATTTGAACGTCCTTTGCATTCATCGATTATTTGATTATTTGAGACTACCAGGTATCCGAACCCTGCTATATTAAGAACTTTAGAGCCATCCGTATAAATATAAATTATATCCTTAGATTGAGTCTCAATAGTAAAAGGTAACAAAAAGACCTTTAATAGGCCTCTATCTGCCGGATGCAAACACTCACTGACCTCAGGTTTCTTATCGAAAGACTCTCGCAACTCCCATAAGAAATGGAGCTTTCTCAAATCGAGGTTCACGGGCATACATTGACATAATACCTGAAGAGCTGAAGTGGGCGATGTTCTGTACGCTCTGGTAATTGAAAGTAATACTGCCCTTTGTGTGGCATTCATATGTCTAGTTATTCTTGTATCCTTGTAACGTGAACCCCAAATCTCACCTCCATAAGTTATTGACGGTAAGAAAACCGACTTGTATAGCATTAACAAGGCTGATTGTTTAATTCCCCACCCGATGCCTGCGGCTTTGAGTAGTCTCATAGCCATGGGTGCAACTTTATTTGTGACCATGATGCTATATTGAACTCAAGACAACGTAGTATCAAAAATCATGCCTAAATATTTAAGAGTATTATTAAATTCAATGACTTGTGCATCCATTATCATCCGGGGAGGGATAACTTGCTTTCTGCCTTCTCTATAGAAAATAGATTGGGTTTTACTGATATTATATTTTAATTTAGCATTAATGCTCTCCTCACTGCACACCTTGCATACTCGCACCCATGTGGATTTGATTTCCTACAAATCTTTGCCAGCAATAATGATTATTTGGTCATCGGCAAAAGCTTGAATAAAGACTTTAAGCTTAATATGTTCCACTATGTCGATGACGGCTTGAAGTTTCATGAACCAATCCTCCATGATTAATAACCACAATATTGGGCCAAGACTAGAGCCTTGCGGACATCCTCTTTCAACTGGCTTTTGCTGTCCTTCCTCCGTAACAGTTCTTTCATCAAGGAACGCTTTGATTCCATAGATGATGTTATTTGGACAGTTCAACTCTTGTAATTTATACAATATGAGTGGGTGCCATGCCATATTGAATGCATTCTGCATATGGAGTGATATCATAAGTACATGTCTGCCTCATGTTTTGCTATTATCGATAAATTACATGATATTTTGTAGTGCATCAATGGTACTCCGGTTCTTGCGAAAACCATATTGATGTTTATTTAACTTTTTATGCACTTCTAAATGGTGTACCCTAACACTCCCTGAATGCTGCTTGTGCAAGCAGCGGCTAGCTTATATAGTACGGAGAGAGGCTTTTTGGGTAAGCGATACTAGAAAAATATTGCCAGGCGCCAGAAACTGTTATTAAACCGTAAAATAAAATAAACAAAATAGAATTAGTGGTTTAATGTAGTTTCAAATTAAAATTATGAACAAAATTCTAAAGGATACTGAAGGTATCACCTTGACAATAAAAAAATTTAAAAAAATACAAAGCTTCGACACTGATGGTGTCAGAAGCTTAAAAAAAATTTTTGTTTACCACCCTCTTGAGTGACGACCATTAACGGAATAACCGTTTTATAAAAATTTAAAATAACAACCGTCACATAAATCTTCTGCAAAAGAGAATAATTGCAACACAAATTGTAACGACTCACCCTTAAAACTGACCAGGTGTAATGACAATACAGCAGCTCGAGTTAACCACGACTTCCAGAAAGCTTTCCTTGGTTCGAAGATATTTCGGCTGCTCCAAAAAAATGGTTTGGTTTTGAAAACTGCAATCACAATTTGAATTACAAAAACCCCCTCCTACAATTGATAAATGTGACACGTCTCTCTACCAAACGACGTAGAAAAAAATGTATCTTAATTGGCGTCACCCAAAATTGTGAATAAAATATTAATTTTCTTTTAAAAACCAAATATTACTCCTTGATAACGCTATCGATAATTCCGCCAACTGTTGGGATTAGTTTCAACGTTTTTCTTGGTACTTTGTTGAATGGTACAAGTTGGATTTTGCATCAAAAAAATAAACCATATAAAAGAATCGTCTTGAAGAAAAACCTTCATCACGGTGGCAAAACGTAAGTATGTGATAAAAATTAGCAAACTAAAAAAACGAATTCGATGAGTTCAAGTTACAAAAATAATAATAAAAATTGTACCTGCCAGTAATTCAATCAAATGATTATCAAATCGGTATAAACACCCAAAACAATTGATTTAATTAGTTGCAATTTTTATTAATTTTCGCAGTTGTAACGAAGTTAATCTGCTTTTATTTGAGCGCTAGTGATAATAAATTATTGCTTTATCGTCCTTACCAACGTTAAATATTCAAATTCAAAAAGGTGTATAAAATGTAACATTTAAAATTCAAAAATTTTACCTTGCAAAAAAAGAAATGCATTCGCAATATTACACTCTCCCCTCTCGAACCTAAAGGCTGCGGTTGGCATGACGAAAAGCAAAAATGTACCGACTGAATTTAATAAATGGTAAAATAAAAAAATTAAAACATAACTAATTTGTGAAGCAAATTAGTATAAAATGTCAAACAAAAAAAAACTGAAAAAATTGGACAACACTATTATCCTGAGGCACGAACCCACTACTAATTACATCACAATCATACCAGTGTGAGCGTTTCAGAAAATTTATCTAGACTTGATTCGTATAAGTACTTCCGATTTTGTCAAAAAAGAAATTTTGAACATCTAAAACGAAGTATAAAAAAATTTTAAGTTTTGATTCCGTTCTGCTTCAAGAACAGTTATATCCCAAATGGAGAATCAAAAAAAACTAGGAAACTTCCAGTTCTTCAAATCTGTAAAGTATCAGGCATAAATAATTTAGGCCATTTTTTAATATTTGAAATGAATCTTTCAAGAAAAACACTGAATTCGTGACCTTATAAACTAAATATATACAATACTTATTAAACTAACTATATACAACTGGACAAATTCAGCTACAAAAAATGAAATGATTTGATTAATCATCAACCACCTTAAAAATAAAGTAAAAATTGAGCCGGTACTCAAAATAAATAAAAAGTGAATCAAGTCATGTAACAAAAAATTTGATACGAAAGGAGAAAATTTCTTACTCACACATCATTCACACCTCATTCATTCCTCATTGTCATCAGGGTGCTCTTTTAGATCTTTAATATGAAAGATTCCCAAATCTTTCCCTAGGTCATTTTTCAAGCGATAGGTCAACGGACCCGTGACTTTAGTGACAGTGCACTTAACAAACTTGGGAGCAAGTTTTTTTGAAAAATGGCCAGAAGCGCTAGAGAGAACGAAATTTCTCTTCCAGACGGTATGTCCCTTCTTAAAAGTTAGCTGACGTTTTCGCAAATTATACTGTGTTCGATGTTGTTCATGCGCACGATGCAAATTACGTTCTACCTGTTTATGTATTTCATGCAATTGCTGGTTGTCAGTAATGACGCGTTCACGGCTAGCAATTGTAATTTCTTCGGGTTGTAAAGTTCCCAATTTCCCATAATAATCCCCACTACTCGGAACAATTCTTCCCAAGTTCAACAACGTTGGGGAATGTCCAGTAGCTTTGTGAACCGCATTACGTATAGCATGGGCAATCTGAAAAACGTAAGTGTCCCAAGATCTGTAATCATCCTTTACGAAAGACCGCAAACAAGTACCAATAACTCTATTTACACATTTTACGGGATTTACTTGTGGATGATAATTTGCGTTATACCATCTTTTCTGAACATTATACTGTGACATCAAGTTTTTAAAAATAGAACTGGTAAATTGCGTGCCATTGTCACACATAACAATTTGCGGAACCCCAAACAGTAAGAAAGTTTCTTCGACGAACGCCGCTACCGAAAATGCCGTTGCCTTTTTCAAAGGGGGCACAACTACAAATTTAGTAAACCAATCAGAAATAACTAATAAATAAGAATTACCCCTTTAGTAAAACTTTACTTTTCTAAACTTGTTGTTTAATATACTATTATTGAACTTCTTCACCTCGACATTAAATTATATTCATTAACAATATAAAATTTATCTTGATAGCATACTTCAAGAAATAAGGGTGATATTAGATTAATTTTCTAATGATCATAACAAGTTCATTAATGTTTAATAATGGATTGATATTTTTTCCTACCATTGCATTGCATCTATTACATTGAGTTGTTTTTAAGTTAAGGAAGTGGTAAGATCAGGTTGCATTATTATAGTATCTGATATTAAATGCAATTTCTTGAACATTTATGTTTAGTATAATATTTACCTTTGAATGGTGTAGTGTGAATAATTTCACCTGTGTGAAATTATTATTTTTTTAAAATTTAATTTATAATTTCTAAGGCAAGTGTTTTTGTAATTATAATCATTTAAATAAATGTTCTTTTTTTTTTGTTAATTCATATTTAAATGTTTGTTTGCTGAAATATTTGATTAGGCGTTACTATGTGAGTGTTATAATCAAAAAATTTTCTGATTTTGATGGGTTTTCACCTACCTTGAAATTTCATACGCTGATTGGGAACTCAATTTAAAATTATTCGTTCAATACTCTAAGTTTTTTCTCTTGTTTTAGGTAAACGCTGAATAATTATATATGTGAAGTTTTCCTTATAGTGAAACGTTCATCCTATGAGAGGCAAAAACACCTACAACTTTTGTTTTTTGTAGTATGAAGATTGACTCTTGGCTTCGCTGGGGAAACTCAACTGGTTTCAGGTAGATTTATTAGTTTTGCGTTTAATTTAACCGAGTACCGGTACTGCGCGTCCTACCATATTGTATGGTATACTAGTTGATGTGTGTTTAAACGTGGGGGTTAGGGAAGGGAGGTGAGCATCCGATTCATTTTCATACTTGCTAGACCTTGACGGTTTGATACTTAGGTCTTTTACGAAGGATAATAAAATATCTTAGATACATCAGTAATCCGAGCTTGAAACCCTCATAGTTGTATCATCGATAGATGTTTTATCTCTAAGTATTGCTGTCGGTTAAGTAATGTGTGAAACACATTGTGTGTAGTCTAAGTCTACTCAAGTATATAAGGTGTTGGTGTTTGGCACTTACTAGTGCCAAACTAGCGAAAATAATTCTAAGACTGCTATCAATCACCCAGGCGAATTATAACGAGAAAGCAGTAAAAGATGGACTTAATAAATGTGTAATTGGGATACGGGGAATTAACAAGGCTATTAAAAATGCAAAAACTATCGGTAGAAAACAGAAGCTTTTATCTACATTGGCAAATATAAAATTTTTACGTTCACAGTTAAAAGCAACCCATAAACAAGGTGCAGGGATTAGCGTCAAAGAGCCGACCGCTAAACATAGAGTTCATTGGGAAGATTCCATTTCAGCATTCAATAGCAGAATTCAAACAAGTACTATAAGCAATCTAAAACATATAGATTCACAACAATTTCTGACAGACTGCAAGGCGCTATTTAAGCATAGAATTTCAAATTTTTTTTTTTTTTTTTTTTTATTTCAATTAATATTTACAATCTGTCATGTATAAAATAACAATAAGTAAATGGTGTGATACAATACGTTAGGGTCATGTAGAAAATTTTCCATTGAAAATTCTCCTTCTGCAATATATTTTTAAATGTTACTTGTTACACAGTATTAGCGGAATTTAATTTATTATGCAAATCGAGTTTCTAAATCGGTTATCATGAAACGATTGAGTCGTCTTATTTCTTGTGTGTTGTCTAGTAATGCGTTGGCGAGTTCATTAGGATGGTTTTCCAATCTGTTCTTATAGTTTATGTGGTACTTGTAGATTTCTTCCCGAATAGAATTTAGGTGCAAGTCGTGTTGTATGACATAGTTGGGCACATACCACGGTGCATTTGTAATTGTTCTAAGTACCTTGTTTTGAAATCTCTGCAAGATTTCGATATTGGATAAACTGGCAGTCCCCCAGAGCTGGATGCCGTATGTCCATATGGGTTTTAGTATAGTCTTATAGGTGAGAATCTTGCTTTCTAGAGATAACTGTGACGTTTTTCCAATCAACCAATACATTTTTCTAAATTCTATACCAAGCTGTTTACGCTTATTGAATATATGTTTTTGCCAGGTAAGTCTTCTGTCGAGATTCATACCAAGGTATTTTACATCTTCAGCATGTGGTAAAAAACAATTGTTTAATTTTACTAGAGGGCATGAATCTCTCCGCATTGTAAAAGTGACATGAGTAGACTTTACTTCATTGGCCTTCATTCTCCATTTTTGTAGCCAAACATGGATTTTATCAAGGTTATTTTGTAAATTTCTTGAAGCAAGTATAGGGTCGATATGGGATGCTAGTATGGCCGTATCGTCAGCAAATGTAGCTACAGTTGTTAATCTCGTAGTCGGAAGGTCGGCTGTATAAATTATGTAGAGTACAGGTCCCAGTACACTACCCTGTGGTACTCCAGAGTCAACCGGATATAAACCAGTGTATTCGTCACGGTGTTTAACCAAAAAGTATCTATCTTTTAAGTAAGACGCCAGTAATTGATAGAAGGGGTGAGGAAGAGTTTTCTTTAGTTTGTAGCACAGGCCATCATGCCACACCTTATCAAAGGCCTGGCTTATGTCCAAGAATGCAGCCGAGCAGTATCTTTTGTGCTCTAGATCGTTGCTGATCTTTTTTACTACCCTGTGTATCTGTTCTATCGTACCATGTTGGTTTCTGAATCCAAACTGGTGGCTTGGTATAAGACCTTTTTCATCTATTACTGGTTGTAGGCGACGAAGAATGAGCTTTTCAAATATTTTTGAAAGCACTGGTAGCAAACTTATTGGTCTGTATGATGCCACTTTTTGCAGTTCTTTTCCTGGTTTTGGAAGTAGGATAATTTGAGCAATTTTCCACTGAACAGGAAAGTAGTTCAATCTTATGATGGCGTTATAAATAAATGTGATAAGTTTAATGCATTTAGGTGTTAGTTGCTGTATCACTTTGCCTGTTATTAGATCAAAACCAGGTGCTTTTTTTGGGTTTATTTCTTGTGTGATGATATGTTTCACTTCTTTTATTTTAAATTGTTTGATTGGTAAGTCCATCTGGAGTGGTGCATCCAAGTAATGATAGATGTCAGAAGTCTCGTCTGTTGTTAATGTTGATGGAAATGGTTTGAAGACGTTTTCAAGGTGTTCTGCAAAAGCTGAAGCTTTCTCTTTGTCGTTTCTTGCCCAATGTCCATTATCTTTTCTGATTGGAGGTATAGGTTGTTGTGGACGCATCATATTTCTCGTTGTTTTCCATAAAGAATAATTAGTCGCTTTTGTCGCTGACAGTTTACTAATGTAATCTTTGAATGTTTGATTTTTGAGATTAAGAAGCAGTGTTTTAAGATCTTTAGCCGCCTTGTTAAATTTTTTCTTGTTCTCCGCTGTTCTTGTTATTTGCCATTGTTTGCGCGCTTTTCGTTTTTGGAAAATTTTTTGATTTACTACTATAGGAGTTGTTTCTTTTATATGGGTTTCATTACAGTCAGGGGTGGCAAACCAAGCTGCATTCTGGATGGTTTTGGTCAGGTGTTCGACTGCATTTTCTATATTTTTTTCTGATTTTAGTGCTATGTTTAAATGAATATGTTCGTCCAAATGCGTTTTGAAGATATTCCAGTTGGTTTTATTACTAAATAGTGAAGGCTGCTTTGACTTACCAATAATTTGTGAATACATCGTCAGTAGGATTGGTGTGTGGTCAGATGTTAGGTCCAGTGATGATTCCATCTTGCACTGCTTTGTGTTTATGCCTTTTGTTACAATAAAATCAATCAAATCCGGTGTTTTATTTCTATCGGTAGGCCAGTACGTTGGTTCACCTGTTGATAAGTACGACATATTATTATATCTGATTGCTTCTAGCAGTTCTTTTCCTTTGGTAGTTGTATGTCTTGATCCCCACTGAAGATGTTTAGAATTGAAGTCGCCTCCAGCTATAAATTTGTTGCCCAGTGTTCTGAAGAAGTGTCCATAGTGATGTCTCTTGTTGTTGTGTTTAGGTGGGCAATATATAGCTGAAATAGTTAAGTTACCCAGTCTATCTTCAACAACTACGCTGGTACCTTGGAGGTAGTCATACTGGTATTTATCAAGTTCGTAGTGTTTAATACATTTTCTTATTATAATTGCTGATCCACCATGGGCACTTCCGTCAGGGTGATTCGTATTGTATATAACGTAGTTGGGTATTTTTAGATGACTTTTTGTAGTGAAGTGAGTTTCGGATATTAACATCACGTCTATTTTGTGCATTTTTAGAAATAATTGAAGCTCTTGAGCATGTTTGCACAAGCCGTTGGCGTTCCATGTGGATACTTTGAGTAATTCGGCCATTAATTCATTTTTCCGACTAAGGTGGTCAACAAGTTTAGCATAGTTCCCATTTGTTCCATTAGCTTTTTCATCATGTCTTTGAGTTCTTCTAAGTCATTCGGTTGTTGTACTGCGGTATGCTGGTTGTATTGATTTGGGTGACTTTGGTATGTATTTTGTTCAGCTTGCTGGGAGTATAGCAGGCCGGGTTGTACCATCTGTGGTTGCCTTATTAATTGTTGCGTATTATTAACAGTAGTGTTGGTTTGGAGTGCCTGCATTTCAGTTTGTGTTTTTGTCTGTTCAGCATTGTTATTTGAAGCATTTGTTTGAATTCTTTGCAAGTTTCTATTAGTTGTTCTTTCTCGTAGGGCCGGGTACATTCGCTCTTGAATTTGTTTGTGCACTAAGCATCCTCTGTAGTTTGCGGGATGAGCACCTTCGCAATTGACACATTTGACCGTATTATCTCTTTCTTTTCTTGAACATTCATTAGTCATATGGTTGCCAGTGCATTTGACGCATCGTGGGGGTTTATGACAGTAGTTTTTTGTGTGCCCAAATCTTTGGCACTTTGCACATTGCGGGATTTCTCTTTTTACATGTGGGGCTTCAAATTTTACCACGGAATTCATAAGACGTGCAATTTCGTATATTTTTTTATTATTTTCTTTTTGTTGGAGGTCGATGTAAAACATATCCAAAGGGTTTTTGCTAACCCTATGTTTTATGTTCCAAATATTTACAACTGTATGTCCTAATTCTTGTAGTTCCGTTTTAAGTTGATCCGTATCGGATGATGAGTGTAGGTTCAAATGTTCTTAAAACAAATGAGGCGGTAAAAGTTAACGCAGTTTTTGGAGGTCAATTTTAAATTACTAAAGAAGATCAGATTCTAAAGGAGTTTAAATATTTCAACACCGCTAACGCACCAATCTATAGAAACACAGATATTGATGAATGGTTTGATGTGAAAATTACTAAACCAATCTTAACAGATTTAGAGGAATTTCAAGAGCGTGATAGCGGATGGGCACTTAAGAAAATAATTAATTTAGGAATAAATATTAATAAATTTACTCCCCAACTCGGATCATCATACATACCGTTACCGACATATTGTCGTGTTCCAAATAATTCAGACCCACCCTATGCATTTTTGTAAATTTATTGTATTAATTATTAAGTTGCAACATTGTGGAATTTGCTAGGTGGGGACCGATCACTTGGATACGAGGCCTTTTGTCAAAAAATGGTCGACATGATAGACGTGTAATTGATCGGTCCGAAAATTTAATTAAATAAGTTTATAGTTTGAAAATATAAGAAGTTTTTATTTGATGAAAGTGTTTGTTTGATAATTATTAGTTGAAATAAATTAAATTTTGAAGAAAGATATTTTGGATAATTTTGAAAGTAAGATTAAAACAGAAGCTATGGTCGAATGATTACAGATGGTAATGAAAATGAACAGAATTTAAAAATTATAATTAAAATTGGTAAAAAGTTTTCTATTTTATTAAAATTTTACTTAAGGAACAACAAATTTGTTTGATAAGCCGGACCGCGATATGGGTATCGTATAAAAATTTGCGTTGCCATTTGAATATTTTATATATATATAAATATAAATAGCACTAGAGGCCTAGTAGGCCCATGGCTTGTTTGAGCACGTGGTTCCACTGCTTCCTATCTCTTGCTTTCCGCTCCCAATCTCTCACTCCCATACTATTGAGATCCTCATGCACTTCTCCCCACCATCTACCTTGTACCTCCAAAGTCCATTTCCCATATTTTCTTCGGCACTCTTGTCTCAATCATTCTTGTCAGGTGTCCCAACCACTTCAATCTCTGCACCTTGACGTACCCCACTATACTCTGTTCACCATATAGTTCTTTCAATTCATCATTTGTTCTTCTAATCCACACTCCATTTACTTCCTTTCCTCCAAACACCTTCCTGAGAATCTTTCTTTCCCAAACCTCCAGCATTGTTGCATCCTGTTTTCTCAAGTTCCATATCTCACATCCGTATGTTACTGTTGGTCTTATTATTGTCTTATATAGCCTCAGTTTTAGGGTTCGCGAGAAGATTTTGCTATTCAGCATCGTTTTCATTGAGTACGAGCTTCGTGTTCCAGCTGCCACTCTAGCTTTTAGTTCTTGTTCATTGCTCGGTTTTCTTGTTATAACAGTTCCCAAATAATTAAAAGTTTCTACTTCCTCAAATTGTAAAGTTTGCAATGCACTCAATTTGACATTCAAAGTTTGTTCTGGTCTGAAAAGTTTATCCTCCCATATCATGTACTTTGTTTTTCTCTCATTCGCCTCGAGTCCTATCTTCTTAGCCTCAATCAATAGTCTTTGCAATGTCTCACTCAATTCAGTTTTTGTTCTTGTCAACACTGTTACATCATCCGCAAAAGCCAAACACTGGTGTCTTCGTCCGTATATAGTACTACCTCTATTTAGGTTAGCTCTTCTTATTACTCTTTCAAGAGCTAGATTGAACAAAACTGGTGACAAAGGATCGCCCTGTCTCAATCCCACATCTGCAATAAATCCACTAGATATTTCTCCGTTTACTCTAACTTTATTTTGCGTTTCATCTAGTGTCATTCTTGTCAGACGGATCAGCTTTGCTGGTATTTCTAATTCGTACATAGCCTTATAAAGTTCTTCTCTTACTATTGTATCGTAAGCTTGTCTAAAATCCAGGAAAAGTGCATAAGTGTTCAATCTATATTCATAGCTTGTTGCTTGTATTTCCTTCAATACAAATATCTGGTCCGTCACCGATCTGTCTTTTCTAAACCCACTTTGGTATTCACCTATTATATCTTCGGCATATATTCTAAGTTTATTCTTGGTTGATAACCTTTTTTAACTTTTTTAACCCCCTGGTAAAAATTTCTTATTTCTCTGTTTCTGTAGTTTTCTTCTATTTCTACTAGTTTCTGCATATTATATTCTCTTTTCTTTTCTCTTATTATTTTCTTACATCTTTTGCGCCGTTCTTCATATTTCTTTCTGTTTTCTTCGGAATTCTCTTAGCATATTCTCTCTTGCTGCTCCACGTTTCTTTATTTCATTCTCACACCGTTCATCATACCATTCTTTTCTTCTTTTTCCTCTTTCCTTTCTCTGGTTGTTTACTACTTTGTTTATGCTCTCTTGTATCGCCGTCAATATTGCATCTGCCCCAAGATGTGTACTTGTCGCTGTTAGTGTATTTTCCATCTCTTCTTCATATTTTATCTGTTTCTGTATGTTTCCCAGTTGTATTTTCCTACTTTTAGTTTTGGTATTTTGCTTCTTTTTTTCGACCGTTATTAGGTTTGTCTGTTTCATTTTCATTCTAACCATGAAATGGTCAGAGTCTACATCGGCCCCTCGGTATGATCTTATGTCGTTTATGTAATATTCGTCTCTTCTTCCCACTAGTATGTGGTCTATCTGGTTAAAATTTCGACCGTCTGGGCTCATCCATGTCCCCTTGCGTATGTTCTTATGTTCGTAGCATGTACTTTTCATTCGCATATCTTTTCCCATTGCAAAATCTATCAAAAATCTTCCATTTTCATTGCTTTCCTCATGTATGCTAAATTTACCAATTGTGGGCTGATATACCTCCTCCCGCCCCACTTTAGCATTCCAATCCCCCATTACTAGTGTACAGTCATGTTTTGGGATTTCCTCAAATATTTTGTCTAATATCTCGTAATAGCTTTCCTTAATCTCTAGATCCTTTTCTTCTGTAGGCGCATGTACATTTACTATTGTTATCTTTCTATGTCCTCCTCTCAGTCTCAAGGTGCACATTCGATCCGATATAGGTTTAAAACCAATAACTTTTGGTTTCATTTTCTCTGCCACAATGAAACCCGTACCCAATCTTCTGTCCTTCCCACTACTTTTGAAAAAGGTATATCCGTCTATGTCTACTATGTCATTGTCACTCTGTTTTGTTTCTTGTATTGCCAAAATATCAACTCTGTACATTTTCAAAATCTTTATTAATTGCTTTAATGCCCCTTCAACATAAGTACCCTTGAATATTTTATATTGAAACGAAATTAAAGTTTTACGAATTATTTCAAATAAAAATAATTTTGATTGGAAAAATGATATGGTTAATTAATTAAAAATTAACCAAGGGTTAATTTCATATCAATATATTGCTATGAAGAAGGCTTGCGTCAATGTAAAAAATGCTGACAATGCCTGTTTTGTTTGGGCTGTAGTATCAGCTCTACATCCTACGACTAACCTAAAAGTTGACCAACCATTATCCTACCCCCACTACTCTAAGGTTTTGAAACTTAAGGGTATTCAGTTTCCGATGACTATGAGGCAAATACCAAATTTTGAGAAGCAGAATGATGTATCCATAAATGTTTATGCTCTCGAGAAAAAAGAAAAAATTTATAAAATATTACCGACTATATTGACAAAACATAAAAAGAGCAGACACGTAAATTTATTACTTGTACAGGATACATATCTCAAAGACTCAAAGCCAACACAACATCATTATGTGTGGATTAAGAATCTTTCGAGACTCCTTTCCAATCAACTAAGTCGAAAAAATAGACGAAAATATTTCTGCGATAGATGCTTACACTATTTTAGATCGGAAGAAAAACTAAATAATCATATCGTAGACTGTCAAAAAATTAATGAATGTGCAGTAAAAATGCCTAATGAAGGTGATAACATACTTAAGTTTAAAAATTTTAAAAATAAAATGAAAGGTCCGTTTGTTATCTACGCCGATTTGGAAAGAATTCTCAAGCCTATAGACAAAGAAAATAAATATCAAGAACATTTCCCAGCTGCAGTAGGGTATTACGTTAAATGTTCATTCGATGATTCACTATCCTTCTACCAAGCTTATAGAGGACAGGATTGTATGTCTTGGTTTGCAGCTGAGTTACAACAGTTTGCCGAAAATGTTGAAACAGTATTTAGCTGTCCATACGATATTACTATGACACCGAAACAGGAAGAAGAATTTAAGAAAGCAACACACTGTCACATATGTGAAAGCCCTTTTAAACCTGAAGATAAGAGGGTTAGAGATCATAATCATTTAATTCCTGAAAATAATTATCGAGGTATAGCTCATGAAAGCTGCAACATTAACTATAAAGATGAACATATGATTCCTGTCGTATTTCACAATATGAGCGGGTATGACGCCCACTTCATAATTACTGACATAGCTACACGAATGGGCGGTAAGATCGATCTACTACCTATTACGAAGGAGAAGTATATATCATTTACGAAACATTTAGATGAATCAAATTCAGATTTATAGATTCATACCGATTCATGAAATACCGTTAGATAAGTGTTATATATTTTATTTTTGTAATGTTATTGTTTTCGGTTGGCAAACCTGCAGATATGTAAAGATACAGAAATTAATAAATACATAAAACGAGCTAAGTGTAATTAATGGCTAATTACGATTCCAAGACATAATAATAAGTTAGTATCATATTTAAAAGATTTTCCGAATTTGAAATCACAATTCCCCAACATTTCAAAAGAAAATTTCAATATTCTAACAAAGAAAGGTGTAATGCCGTACGATTACATAGACTCAATTAAAAAATTTGATGAAACCGCACTTCCTTCCATAGAACAATTTTATAATAAATTTTTTTTTTTTTTTTTTTTGTTTGAAATCCCTATATTTATTTACTATCTGTACATGGTACATTTGGTAAGTTTTGTGACTTTATATGACTTGAGAGGCCTACCGTCCAACAACAGTTGCCAAAACTATAATTACAATATTTGTATCTGTTACATTTAGTTAATGTTACATTAATATGTTCTTCTTGGCAGATCCAAAAAATCGGTTCTTTTGAGTCTTCTAATTTGATTTGATTTGCTTGATAGGTTACTGGCGAGAATGTTTGGGTGATTGGACAGTCTCCGATAATACCTGGTACTGCTAGCTCGAATCTCTTCCTTAACGGTGTTCACTCTTAGATCTCGATGAATAGCTTCATTGGTAATGTACCATGGAGCGTTGCTTATTCTTCGCAGTGTTTTAGATTGGAATCTTTGTAGAATTTCGATATTTGAGTTACTAGCCGAACCCCAGAGTTGAATCCCATACGACCAGATTGGTTTGATGATGGCCTTATATAAAAGTATTTTATTATCCATCGTTAGTTGCGATTGTTGACCGATTAACCAATTTAGCTTGTGGAGTTTAAGACCGAGCTGTTTGCGTTTGGACCATATGTGTTTCCTCCATGTCAACCTTCGGTCCAAATGCATTCCGAGATACTTAGTGTCTTCTGCCTGGGGAAGAACTTTGCCATTTAAGGTGACTGACGGGCACGTTTCTCTGCGCATTGTAAATGTGATGTGTACAGACTTTTTCTCGTTGGCCTTAATTCGCCAAGTTTTCATCCATTTTTGAATCTTGTCTAGGATTGATTGGAGGATATCTGAGGCTATGGATGGATTTGGATGAGCTGCCATGACTGCTGTATCGTCGGCGAAAGTTGCCACCATTACGTTGGAAGAAGCAGGAAAGTCTGCGGTGAATAGGAGGTACAGGATTGGACCCAGAACGCTTCCTTGTGGAACTCCCGAATTTATTGAAGTTAGTGCTGAATATTCGTTATGAATCTTGACCTGAAACACTCTTTCGGTTAAATAAGATTTAAATAAGTGATAGTAATTAGGTAGCTGTTTCTTTATTTTATACAGTAGTCCATCGTGCCAGACTTTGTCGAACGCCTGAGTCACGTCGATGAAAGCGGCTGAGCAGTACTCTTTTTCCTCCAGACTTTGTCTTATTTGTTTAGCTACTCTGTGAATTTGTTCGATTGTGGCGTGTTGATTTCGAAAGCCAAACTGGTGATCCGGGATAAGTTTTTTTTCCATTAAGACAGGTTGAAGACGTTTGAGTAATAGTCTTTCAAATAACTTTGAGAGGATGGGCAGCAGGCTTATCGGTCTATAAGATTCTGCTTGTTCAGGTGGTTTACCTGGCTTGAGGATCAAAATGACTTGAGCCACCTTCCATAGCAATGGAAAATAATTAATTCTTAGCATTGCATTATAGATGTATGTGATCAACTTTACTGTATTTAGTGGTAAGTGTGCGAGTATCGTACCAGTTATGAGATCGTAACCTGGCGTTTTTTTAGCTTTTGCAGTTTGCTGAATCCCCAGTGATACTTCGTTAACTGTGACTGGTTTTATTTGAGCAGTCTCCATAATTGGTGTGTCTAGGAATTTATGCATTTGTTGCTCTTCTTCGATGCTTATTTCGCTTGGATAAGGCTGAAAGACATTTGAAAAGTGTACAGCAAATGCATCTGCCTTTTCTTTACTATTTCTCGCCCATGTTGAGTTAGGTTTTCTAATTGGGGGAATATGTTGTTGTGGACGTTTAATCCGTTTTGTGGCCTTCCAGAGCGAATAGTCAGTAGCCTTTGTTGGAGAGAGAGTTTCGAGGTAATTTTGAACAGTCTGATTTTTAAAGTCATTCAGCATCTTTTTAAGATCTTTTGTTGCTTTATTTAGTCCTTTTTTAATATTTACGTCTCGGGTAATTTGCCAGTTTTTCCTGATTTTCCGCTTTTCGGCTATAGCATTCATTATTTCGATGGGATAGTTGACGTTATTTGTTGCTATGGTTGAATAATTTGGAGTAGCTGACCATGCCGCATATTGAATTGATCTTGTTAGATAGTCAACCGCATCGTCCAGTTCTTCTGACGTTTTAAGTCTAATATTTAGTGATATTTTTTCGTCGAGCAGTTTTCTGAAAAATATCCAATCGGTTTGTTTATTGTGTAACAAAGGTATTTTATCTTTTTGAATAGCGTGGGTTCCTAGAGTTACCAACAATGGCGAGTGATCGGATGAGAGATCGAAACTAGGTTTAATTTCGGTGTATAACTCTGATATACCTTTGATCACGCAGAAGTCGAGGACGTCCGGGATCTTTTGTGGATCTGTTGGCCAGTAAGTTGGTTGACCTGTGGATAAGTGCTGCAGTTTATTAAGTTCCATTGCTTTGAGCAGCTCTCGTCCTCTTGTGGTATTCAATCTGGAACCCCATAGGACATGTTTTGCATTGTAATCGCCGGCTGCTAGGAAACGATTACCAAGTGAGTTAAAAAATCTAGTAAAATGTTCCTCTTTGGAGATTTCCTGCCCTCTCTTGTTTGGTGGGCAGTATATTGCCGAAACAACAATTGAGCCTCTCTGATCTTTAACTTTGATTGAGGTTGCTTGTAGATAATCCTTTTGATGGCTCTCCAGTTCATTGTGGTATATCGAGTTCTTAATTATTATGGCCGTACCTCCATGTGCTGTACCATCGGGATGGTTAGTTTGATGAACTGTGTAGTTCGGTATTTTGATGTAACTCTTATTGGTAAAATGGGTTTCCGAGATTAATACAATGTCCAGATTGTGTGTTTGTATGAATGTTTTTATTTCTTGGCTATGTTGAGTCAAGCCGTTGGCATTCCAGACTGCGATTTTTAGATTTTTATGCATTGTTGGTTTTGCTGACTATGAGGGTTAGAAGATTCAACATGGTATCCATTCTTTCCATGAGTTTCGTTAACATAAGTTCTAATTTACTGACCTGGTTTTGATTTGTTGACAGAACATTGTGTAGGGGGGTGTTGATAGACTGGATTTGTTGATTTTCACCTTGAACCACTCGGCTGTAGGAGGGTTGGATAGTAGGGGTGTGCTGATGTACAGGATCCGCCACTACTCTGGTCGTCCTTTCTATGGAGTCAGCATGTTGATGAGGTTGGTCTAGATCTACTTGAACTTGTTGTTTTGGACGTAGCGGTGGATATTTTTTGTTTCTCAATTCTTTGTAGATTGTACACCCTTTATAGTTAGCCGTATGTTCTCCTCCGCAAAGAGCGCAAGTAGCTGGTGTTTCTCTGGCTTTGGCACATTGCTGGGTGAGATGTAATTTTCCACATTTAACACAGCGAGGCTGGCGATTGCAGTACTTCTTTGTGTGACCATAATTTTGACAACGGGAACATTGAGGTATCTCACGTCTCTGATAGGGGGGCTCAAACGATACTTCTTGCCGCTGAAGGACTTGAATTTTGTAGATATCCTTGTTATTTTCTCTTGGTTCCAATTCAATGTGAAATAACGGGGTTGCTCTTTTGTCTTTTATAATGTTAGCAATCCTGGAAACTTTGTGTTCATGTTTTTCAATTTCTTCCTTGATTTTATTGATGTCGCAAGAGGGATGCATATTTCTCAACACCACTTTAAAACTTCTTTCCTGTTTAAGCTGAAAAGAATGGTAGGGAGTATCATTTTTTTGTAACAATTCAAGTATTTTGTGATAGTTTTCAACGTTACTTGGTTGTATTTTTACTTGTTTATTACCAATGAGTTTGATCGTATATTGATTGCTTGCTGCACCCTCGAGATCTTCGATCATTAGTCCCATATTATCGACATCCGGAACAATTATGGGGGACGGTTTTGACTCTTTGGGTTTGACTGGTATTGCTTCACTTTGATTTTCGCTGGCTTGTGCTAGAATTGAATAGCGATTCTTAATTATAGTTGTGGGTATATAGTCGTTTAAGGTTCTTTGACGTAAATATCTGGTGTTCTGTATAGGGCTGTCTTCTCTAGCTCGTTTTGTATAGCTCACTGTGTTCCAATTTGACTGTGAGTTCTCTGGATCGGGGATACCTTGACTAACCTGTTGTGGGTCATCGTTTGATGTCTGCGGTATTACAGCAGGATTAATTTGACTCGAATTAGAATTTGAGGCAGTTTCGGGGTTGTTTTCAGTTGATTCTAGTAATATTTTTGATTGATTCTCTTTGATGAACGGATCACTTATTTTATCTTGCTGCAGATTTGAGGTTATGTTTTCGTCGCACATACCACAGTTCCACTGATGAATCACTTCGCTACCGTTTAGCTTACGCCACTCTTCTAACGTCATCCCGATGCACTGTATGTGATAGGTGGTCTTGCATTTTTGTTTACACTGAATGCAATCTTCATAACGCGTCGCATTTCGCTTACAAATTCCACACGTGAACATCGTGCGCGTGATTTGAACGAGATAATTGATTAATGGCTAATTACGATTCCAAGACATAATAATAAGTTAGTATCATATTTAAAAGATTTTCCGAATTTGAAATCACAATTCCCCAACATTTCAAAAGAAAATTTCAATATTCTAACAAAGAAAGGTGTAATGCCGTACGATTACATAGACTCAATTAAAAAATTTGATGAAACCGCACTTCCTTCCATAGAACAATTTTATAATAAATTGAACAATAAAAAATGTTCTTGAAAATCATACAGTAGAGCTCACGAAGTATGGAATAAATTTAATTATAACAATCTTGGCGAGTACGTGGATCTTTACATGCAGATAGATATACTTTTATTAGCTGAAGTTTATGAACAATTCAGATATAGCTGTATGGAAACTTACGGTCTAGATCCTAGTCATTACTTCACTCTACCGGGTTACACATGGGATTGTATGTTGAAGCATACTAATTAAGAACTAGAACTTCTAACCGATATTGATAAATTTTTATTTATCGAACTAGGAATTCGAGGAAGTCTAAGTCAAATTTGTTCAAAACGTAGAGCCCATGCCAACAACCAGTACACCCCAAATTATAATCAAGTAAATCCGGAGACATATTTAATGTATTACGACGTTAACAATCAATATGGCTGGGTTATGAGTCAAGCTCTACCTTACGGGGGCTTTAACTGGGTTTCAGACGTTAACATAGATGTAACTTCTATACCAGACGATTTGCCAGAAGGATATATTTTAGAAGTAGATTTACAATATCCACAACAACTTCACGATATCCATAAAGACCTTCCGTTCTGCCCAGAACATATTGACTTAAAGACCGGAAATCCTCCAGCCACAGCAGCTCAAATAACTAAGTTAATGGCCACACTTAAATCAAAACAGAAATATATAATTCACTATCGGGCCCTAAATCAAGCACTCAAACATGGGTTGAAATTAACAAAGATACATCGAATTCTCAAATTCAAACAATCAACATGGCTGAAAAAATATATCGATCTAAATACTGAACGTCGTAAAAACGCTAAGAACGATTTTGAAAAGAACCTATTTAAGCTGATGAATAATGCTGTGTTCGGGAAAACCATGGAGAATATTAGAAAGAGAGTAAATATTAAGCTTTTAACAAAATGGGAAGGAAGATATAGCGCTGAAGCATTGATTTCGAAGCCAGAATTTAAAAGCTGTACTATATTCAAGGAAAATCTTGTTGCCATAGAATTAAAAAAACTACAAATTTTATTGAACAAGCCAATTTACGTCGGAATGAGCGTGCTAGACTTAGCTAAATTGACACTATACGACTTCCACTACGACTACATGCTACCGAACTTCCAGCAGTGTAATCTTCTTTACACGGACACTGATTCTTTGATTTACGAAATACATAATCAAGACCCATATGAAATCATGAGACGGGACTGTAATCAACATTTCGATACATCAGATTATCCAGAGGATAATATTTACAATATTCCACGAGTAAACAAGAAAGTTTTAGGAAAAATGACTGATGAGAATTCAGGAGTACCAATGACGGACTATATAGGTCTAAGGGCAAAATTATATGCAATAAAATCAGTAGCTACAAAAGATGAAATAGAAATTTTAAGAACGCAACTACTTGAACAAGATTTTGATGACGATGAAATCAAAGAAATTATATTAAATTATAATACGATAAAAAAAGCTAAAGGAGTTAAAAAATTCGTCGTTCAAACTAAAATAACTTATGAAGATTATGTAAAATGCTTAGAAAATTATATAGATAAACGCGTACATCAAAATCTAATTCAATCACATAAACATAACGTTCATTCAATTACGCAACAGAAGACTGCACTCAGTCTATATGATGATAAGCGATACCTAATACCCGAAACATTTGAAACCTTGCCCTGGGGATATTATAAAATTAATGTAACTCAAAGTTCGACGAATACAAAAAACGCGAATGTTCATCTTCTGATTAAATAACTAGTAGATATAAAAAATCACGCACCGAATAAAATATAAACTATTCAATGTTGTGAAATGTTTTATTAATAATTTAACTATCTATGTATAGTATAATACTTTTATTATTATTTAGATATTAACTATGTAATTCTTAACAAAATGTATTAATCGAATAACAATAAATATTATAAACGATGTTATTATCTTTTAAATAGCCCCTCTCTCGAAACCAACATTTTTTTTCAGAACAGATCGGTAACACAGATGCTTATTGTAACCATTGATAATAATACGAATAAAGCGGTTCAGAGGCATCCGATTCATTTTCATACTTGCTAGACCTTGACGGTTTGATACTTAGGTCTTTTACGAAGGATAATAAAATATCTTAGATACATCGGTAATCCGAGATTGAAACCCTCGTAGTTGTATCATTGATAGATATTTTATCTCTAAGTATTGCTGTCGGTTAAGTAATGTGCGGAAGCTAAACACCCTCCTCTGAACCTCAAGTCACTCTCATTTAAATTTTCTTATCTTAATATCATTATATCGTCCAGGCTTCATGGTCTACAGCTTAAGTTAACATGCAGAAATTCCGCGTTCAAACCCCGTGTAAAGCGGTTTTTTTTATTTGTAGTTACTAATTTAATAGCTAAAAATATTGGGTGGGGCTGTTGGACTATCGCACATTCTTCGAATACTGAATAAGTTTGATTATATTGGGTCATGGTATTTTCCCCATGTTATTTTACATAAGGAATGATGCTGAATAGAAATAGTATATTATTATAATTAGCGGTTGTTTGGATTGATGTTGATAAGCTAATAGTCGATGACATCACGTGGGGCTAATTGATAAGTCGCCTCAAAAAGGGAAAAAAATGAGCACGATCGACCTTAGCATTTTCCCATGTTAATTTACATAAGGATTCGGCTAGAACTCTCCTAGCTATACTACTGAGACTCTAAAAAAAAGAAGTAGCTTGGCAAGAAATAGAAAATTTAAAACAACCAGGTTTCAACTAAACAACTTTTACCATATGAAATCTAGAGTCCGGTGCCGCGGTTGTGCTGTTCCTGTGCCGAGGCGTTATATGAAACTATACACATCCATCAAGTTGACCACTTGACGGTGCTGTGATGATGCTTCTCAGGTGCTGTGCTGATAGGTGAGTTTACGACCTTAATAGTATTTAGGAGTAACCTGAACGTGCGGATTCACTAAAGGAGCGCTCGCGTAAGTCTTTTGTTTCAATATCCGGAAAACCGGAAGTGAATGTAAATTTATTATTTGTATGTGTAAGATGCGACTTCTAAAATTGAATTTAGCGCCAACACCTACTCATCGATGACAAGGAAAAATAGCCATGAATCACCACGTTGTGTAATTACCTACCGCACGCCATCTAGTAACCCGTTCTTTCTTCCGTTGTACAAAACAAAATTGTTAACATAGCTGAAACAATACAGATGACCGCTCCAAAAACGAGAGACGATCATAAACGCACAACACAAATAAAACTACATATATTTGGGTTATGTCAAATCTTTTATTTCCTGTTTAAATTTGGGCTCAAGGATCAAGTCTGAAGCAATGATAAAATCATAATTAATTTCCAAACACCCTGTATTTTAATAACTCTGAATAATTACTTAATTTGGTAATCACTGTATTTATTTTTATATCGGAATCCTTTCAGTAATGTAAAATTGCATTCTTTGGGGTCAAAAGTTTATATTTTATATAATTTAATTGTGCACGGTTGGGTCAAGATTATACTTTGTATATAATTATATTATTGTTTGTTGAAACTATGAGTTCCTTATTTTAGTTAAAATTACACCTGCAAATGTGACTCAATTAAACCAAGCAGAGATCGTAATTTAGATTTGAAGTCTCAGGGGGGGGGGGGTTAAAGATGTATTTAGACTCAGAGTTTTTTGACTCTCGTTTAGCTGGGATTTAGGCATTCTTCTAGATTTTTCTTCTAGACAATCTACTCTAATATTTCAAGGAGGGTCGGAGGGATTTGTGAATTTTCTTCTAGAAAATCGTTTTAGAAATCGTTCAAATAGAAATTACAATCACGTTCAATTTAATTAAGCATAATTATTAATATGTATCTCAATTGTCATGGGTTTTAAAATCATTTTCAACTTGTGATCGTTAGAATAACTAGAAAAACCATTGCAATCAATTTACATATAAATAAAAGTCATCTGCAAAGTAATCACCCTGTATATGGAATTTCTTCGGTCGTTAAAATAATATTTAAAATGCAACATTTGATACTTTAGAAAACACGGTTCCTTTGTATAGTTTTAAAGTAATAAGATATTAAATTCTAGTTCGGAATGTGATTTTGTGAAACAAAAATGCAGCTGGTTACCAACCCCCTAATCGGTGTCGATTTCACTTGTTAACACAAAAAACAATCTCAAGAAACCGCCTACGGTAACCTTGAAATGCTCGTAAAATTAACACGCACCCTAAACTCAATTACTTAAAATAATTTAAGGGTCACCAACTACCACTAGTTAAATATTGTTTTAACCACTAACAATTAATATGTTTAAATAATTATCAACCAAAATTACCCAATTACATCTATTTTAATTATACTGCAATAAACTTTTAATAATGTTAATAATATAAAATTACTTCAATCTTTACCGAAATATAACCCATCTAATAATTAAAACATTTTACTTCAATTGTTTAAATATAACCAACTCAACCCTTGATAACGTAATACGCAATAGTGCCCCTGTTTTAAACAATTGAAACTAAAGAATAAAATTAATTACCAAAATTCACCTAATTTAGATCTAACATGTACACAAATATAATTAATATCAATATTATGTTTAATTGGAAAATTCTTACCTAAATTTGTTTTAAAAACTTAACTGACTTTACAACCTTTTCGTTTGGCTTCTAAAACCGTTCTTCTGTAAAACTTAATAAACCGTCCCTTCCTAACTTACAGCTGTAAGTTCATTCATAAAAATTTACAGAGCTCTTCAAACCTATTTTAGGGTAAACGCGAAAAAGCTCTATTCATAAACACGTTTTAGCCCAAAACCCTTCTGTAACAGTGGTGTAGCTTTGGCCATATTTAAAGTAAGGAGGAGCCTTCTTTAAACCGAGTTTAAGGAAATTTTAGTAGTGAATAATTGGGAGTTCACCCCCACCACTGTTAACCTCCCACTACTTTTCACCAAGCCACGCCCACTTTCCAAGACCAAGCAACCTATTGACCATAAGCCACGCCCACCTCTTAAGACCAAGCATCCTATTGGCTGTAAGCCACGCCTACTTCCCAAGGTCAAGCATCCTATTTGCCGTAAGCCACGCCTACTTCCCAAGGTCAAGCATCATATTGGTCGCAAGCCACACCCACTTTCCAAGATTTTCAAGAGTCAAAGAGTCTTTCCAAGAGTCAAGAATCCTATTTTTTTGTTGTTGTAAGCCCCCCTTCCCAAGGTCACTGGCCATCTCACTCACACCTCAGGATCACCCCAAGAACAAACACACAAAACACTTCAAGGTCACTCCCCTCCTCTCCGACATAGTATATAATAGATAAATTTTGCGTACAGTATTACAGTAAAATAACAAATAATTTCTTAAATTTTGTTAGTGATTACTATATACATACATCCAAACATAAAAATCAATTTGAAACAAGTAAGTAAAGTGTTTATTAATTAATATTTATAATAATTGGTAAATACTTTATTACAGTGAAATATTTAAATGAAAAATCTTACCCACTAAACAAATCTCACTCTAAAAGCATCTCCATCGGACTGGCTACATTTCATTTGCTACCTATTATTACAATTAGTGGTGTTAAACAGAAAGTGATATTATGTGAAGAGGATTGGAAACGGCTTATTTATTACCGACCGTTGTTAACTACATATTTTAACGAAGCTGATACAGAATGGTCGCCGGTAATTGATTCATTCACCATTGAATTCCATAATTTTAAAAATAAAAAAATTATAAAATTGTATAAAGATAAAGATGATTGGGTTTATTTGGCGTTTGAATCTATTACAGGTTTACGGGAATTGATTAATTTGATAAATGCCTATTTTACCATATCACATAAACAATCATTTCACATTTATTATTCAAACATCATTCATAATAATAATTTAAGCCTAGTAGAAACCATATCTAATATTTCAAATTTTGTAAACGTTTCTTCCGATGAGGTTAATGCACATACGCTGATGGAGATGATACATTTCTTCCCTGAGCAAATTATAAATGACGTAGAACTTGCTAATACGAATAAATTATAGAATGTGGATGCTATACAGTGAAAAACATTGGCCGAAAGCTGTGGATCTAATTTCGGTTATAGAGCGACAGAAGTGTTATATAGAAGCCCAAGCCTTTGATGTTCGCCATGGAGCAGTGTACATGAAAATGGGGTATCCAGATATGGACGAAGCTGAATTGATGGCTGAAAAATATATAACAACACTCTAATCCTAACATGTCCAAAAAATCTTAAAAACGCTATGATTTGCACTCAATATTTGGATATTAACGAGACACCCAAAACTTGTGAAAAATTTGATAAAATGCACGTTGAAATCATGCAGAGTAGCCAATACATTATTACACATTCATTAGTAATAATTGATAGTGTTAAACCCATTTTATATTACGAGGTCAACTTTAAACTTTAAGATGAAAGTGAAATAAGAAATCCCGGAGAATATTTGGCGATAAATTTGATTAAACTTGGAAACCACAATCGAGTTTCTAGCATCATAATTTATACATTTTGATTTTTTATAATCGTTATATTGTACTTATATCTTTTATATATATTTTTTGTAAAACCCAAAATTCGTTTTCTGTAAATCACAAGAAATAAATAAATAAACATTTTTAAAATTTCTATTGATTATTTCATATTATATATATTTTTTAATAGTTAACATTAATGTAATATAAAAGAACGACAATAAGAAAGCTTATTGATATAGGAATCATTTGGATCCCCAAATTTTGTAGATATCTTCGAATAATTTTAGGTATCGAATTAGATAAAATGCTGTATTCCAATAATGGGGTAATTTTGGTGGAATTTTCATCGGAATCATTTGGATCCTCAACATTTGTAGATAACTTCGAATAATTTTCAGGTATTGAATTAGGTAAAACTTTATATGCCCCACAAACATCATCATCATCACTATCATTTAGATCTTCATCTTTTGTAGTTATATTTATGTAATTTTCAAGTATTGAATTAGGCAAAACTTTATATATTCCACAAACGTCTTGTACACTCATGGGACAATTTAGAGATATTTTCCTAAGGTTTTTTCTAGGATTATCCTCAGTCTTCCAAGTTCCTATAATGATTGCACAAAACGCACACCTAACAATATCACCAATTCCTAAACTGTAAAATCCGGATTTTGCTAATTTGTTAGGATCTAAAGTATAACCCCAATTTTTAAACGAATTAAGACGCCTTTTTTCTTTTACATACATTTTAACAAACGATTCTCCTTCTATAATAAAGGGGCAACTTGGAGACCATTTTTTATGTTCTTCTATTGGATTATCCCCTTTTTCCCAATTACCAATAATAATTGCACAATACTCACACTGTACACAATCGCCATTTCGTATATTGTAAAACCCAGCTTTTGCCAATTCCTTCGAATCTACAAAGGGGTGCTTCCAATCTCTAAACGAAAAAAGGTGACCTTCTTCTTCTGCATATACCCACATGGTTATCAAGTAACTGCTCTTCGTGTACTAACTATATCAAAGTATCAAACACATAATGAAAAGCAATATAAAAAAAATTAATTTATTCAGACATAATAAAATTGTTATACAAATAAAAAACATTTGATAGTGCGCAAATACAATCTTGAAGGGTGTGGTAAAAACAAGATGGTTTCCCCATTGGTAGCGCCGGTTGTTCATCGAATTCGACCACCGGAGTGTCAATTATTTCTCGAACAAATATTGATTTTTCTCGTCCTTTCACATATACAACATCAGCAAATGACGTTAAATGTTTTACAATTTCATTAAATTTATAAGACGGTGTAAAGCCGCTATTCCATAATATACCATGATGGTTATATATTAGATAATTTGCTTGCTTTTTAAATTCGAGTGGTAAACAACTAAACTTTAAATGCGTTTTAAATATGTAATGAGCTGTTTTAGATCCATCATATACAGCCAATTCCTTGGGTGCAAACACGTTGTGTAAAGTTTTAAAACCTTGCACATCCAAAATTATTTTGTTACTCATATTTGCTTCACAGATTTTGTTAGCGGACTATAATTAAACACGCGGTCGTGAAGAATTAAACAATATGCGGTTGTGTTTTCTGTTCTGTGCACCGGTTTCAAATTCTACTCTTACTTCTATCGGTCCTTTACTAAGACTATCCTTCTGACGTGTACAATCAACTACTACCATTGGGGCGTTAGCTTTAAATTCTTCTGGTGTAAACATTGGTTCGTTTTCTTTGCCGTAATATGTTTGTTGAAAATTTGCAAACATTTCGTATAAAATTGAAAATGCATTCTTTTTATAGTTTATATTTAAATTATCGTAGGGGTAACGCTCTGAATTTAAGTAAACATTTAAATTTGCCAAATTGGAATAATCAAATTTACTCATATCACTAGTAACTTTGTTTTTTCTATTTGTTGAAAACGCTATTATTATCATTCTAGGTGTTTCTGTTTGAGTAGAAGTTTTTACGGTTCATGAGTGACGATTTGTTAAGGATAGCTGCGGGTATTCGTGAAGTTCCCACGATCTAAACGCTATGGGGATTTCAATGTTTTTATCGATGTATTTTGTTAAACGTAGCTGTTCCTCCAATGAAACCGTTATGTGTGGCACCTTCCAAAACAATGTATTAATTGTAACGTGAAGCTTTTCATCAGCCTTCGAAGATTGTATTGCGTTTACGTCACTATTACTTCTCACTAACACCAATTCTTGTTTTGCGTTCAATATGATTATATTATAATCCTCACAAAAACCCAAAAGCATCTTTAATGGAATGCAAGCATTAAAATGACCATCGATACCCTGATTTAGTACCATTTCTTTATTTGCTTTTAGATCCTATCCAGCATTTTTTAATTTTAAACACTCGTTTTCAGAAAAGGATGCAAATGCCTTCATAGTAGAGGTAACACCTAAATTTCTAGAGGAATCTATTACGACTCCATTTAACTCATATCTAATTTCGCTGAATAGAAAAGCTATACCATTGTTAGTGAAATAAGCTGTCTGTGAAGTAACCCCAGCGCTTGTTTTTATCAAACCCTCTACATAAAGATAACTAAGGCTAGGTGCCGGATACACATCTAGCTGTTGAATAGGAATTCTAATTTCATCGTTATTATCAAAAGATGTCGAAGCAGATGGTTGATGTGTATGAAATTCAGCATTTGTAATCGAATTATCTTCTATAATTTTTTCAGTAATATCCAAAATCCCTATTTTTACACAAGTACTTTATAACCCAAAGCCGTTAAAAACGCTCTATTGATTGGTGTTATCAAATCTGCTGAAGGTTTTCGACTGATATTTTTTACCTTAGACAGAGGCTTATAGTATTGCTGATGCGTACTTTTCGAATATAGGATCACCATCTTTAGAGTTTTTTTAAATGAAACCTTATTGATATTTCTTCCCCGTTAAAATCTATAACCTGATCGTTCTGATCAATTATTCTAACTGAAATATTTGATATAAATTGAGGTATTATAGGTAAATAAATGACATTAGATGGGGTTTCAACTATTTTGTATCCGCGTGGAACTATTGGGAAAAACTCGTGTACTACATGACTCAGTTTTCCATTTCTATCTGAACTGGTAATAATATTACACTCAATGCGGGAACTGTCAGACAACGATCATCACGAATTTCACAATTTCAACTGCACTATAGGAAAGAGGACACTTTTCTAAGCATATTAGAACAAAAATTTTTGCGGTCCATGCATTAGTTCTCGAAAAAATCGAATTTTAAAAATTTAAATTTACATGTATTTTAGATACACCTTTTAACACGGCTGCATGATTAGCGATTTTTGTGTAAGGCAAAATAATTTAAAAAAATCCCTGAAAAATGGCAGAACTCGCCAAGGGTGGAACTCGAAGCCATAGAACTCATACGGGTGTCGATCACGAATGACAACATTAAGAGTGTATTAAAGCACTCGTACCGTCAACAAAATGAAGAATAGAAACGGAACGTGCCAGTTGACCGTGGCTCGACACGTTGCAACGGGGTGTATCGGGTTACAACTACCTGCTTTTATATAACTTTAAAATGCCGTTTTTTCGAAAACGAATGCATGGACCGCAAAAATTTTTGTTGCATTATACTCAGAAAATTGTGCTCTTTCTTATAGTGCAGTTGAAATTGTGAAATTCGTGATGATCGTTGTCTGACAGTAACCCTCAATGCAAATAGTGTTGACCGATAAAATATTTACACCGTGATCGGATACTACTGAAGTATTTTTACCGATGTATTTCTTATCAAAACCCAATAATGGCCCTATGCTATCACTTTTCGTAAAATTAATACGCTCTGTACATTTAATATTCACTTTTGAAGTATTAGCATTAGCTGTGAGTTCTAGGGAGGTATTAGTGGTACTTAACTGTGTTTGTAAATATGATTGAATATCGATGATTTCATAAGCCCCACTGGGAATTTCAATTTCTCCAAATCTGTATAAAACTTATTGTAAGTTTTCAATATTTTGGTTTGCGTTTTAGATAAATCTAATACATAATCCCCATTTTCTTCTCTGGTAAAGCCCAAGAGTGGTTTAATATCGCCAGCAATTTTATTGGGGTTATTGGGTGAGTTAGGTAGTGATTTTAAACGCACCTCAAAATCTGTAATAATGAACTTATTAGGCACTAGTTTATCTATTTTTTTTGTAATGATGATAGAATTTGATTGAGTTCATAAGAGCTTAAGCCAAGGTTAAAGTTGAAATAACTTTTATCGTTATAATAAAACTGATGCTCTTTTTGAGTGTTTTCGAACATTACATCTTTTAACTCTAATGTGTATTGTTTTGATTTTATGCTTGTTGTCTTGAATATAAGACCTTTTAATACACTATCATCTCTCTCAAAATTTGCCGAAGATGCACATTTTAGTACTATTTTATTATTATTCGTCGAAACAATAGAAATAGCATGGGGATTTTTTAAATGCGCTTGCACATTTTGAACAAACTTTTCAACACTCATCGCACCATCGGGTGCCGAGAAAAAACATCATCACCATAGTAAAATTTATTACAGCCAACCCTAACATTATGTATTGTGTTATAAGTTTCAAAATTTGTTAAAGCTAATGCATATTGACCATCATCAGCATATATAGTAGGATTCATTTCCGAATACAATTCGGAGCTATTACCGCTTAGGGGGCATCCATTAATTACGTGAGCTCAGAATAGGGGGGAGGGGTCCAATGAAATCTCACCAAATCTCATTTAAACCGAGGGGGGGGATTATTGAAAATCTCACGTCAACTTCAAAAAATATAAAATATTTCAGATATTAAAATAAAATTATTTTGAGTGTTCATTGTACCTGCTAAAATAAATTTCATGGCTTTTCATATTATTTAGTACGAGAGTAATATAAAAAAAAAAAGAGAAAAAAATGCTTCGGGTATTTAAAAGACAAGACAATACTATAGGCAGTATTAAGTATAAATTAAGTATAATAAACCTGAAAAATTAATTATTTTCCCGAGTAATAAAAGTAAATTAAGTTTAAAATATTTTTAGCGTAAATCTCACGTAAGGGGAGGGGGGGGTCCAGACAAATCTCACTAAATCTCACCTAAGGGGGGGGAGGAGTCTAAACTGACCGAAAAAGAGCTCACGTAATTAATGGATGCCCCCTTACACTGATTACATATGACATGTTGCGGGGTGGTCGACTTAACACTGATGTAAACTAATTAGTTGAATGTCTATATAAAAAGTCTAAACACAAATGCCCGCAATTGACGGATTTAAATTTTTGATATCTATCATAATTGTATTTCATGTTCTTAAGTATCACTACCGAAATATTTTATTACTTGTGGGGGTGGGGGTAAATTTCCATAACTATCAAAATATAAAATATTATCACGGTGTTTAATGTATGCAGTCCAATGAGAACCGGGTTTAAAATCTTCCTCCAAATTAACTACTCCCCTCTCAAATGTATGTATTTTTTTTGGTAAAGTATTTTTCATAAAAACCCCTCTAAAATGTCGAATTTAAAATTTTTTAACATAACGAAGTAAATCGATATTTGTTAAGGCTTTCTTCGGTAGTGACGCTAATAGTTTTTTGAATAAGGTTTCAGATACAAACCGAGTCCACTTTTATACGGTTTTAAATGAAGACCTTTGCCTAAGGCAATAGCTTCCATGCTTTTATTATGTCTTTGAGCTTCTTTTAAATTTGGCTTGGCGTTTTTAGAATCATTAACAGCTTTTACAATTCCTGCAGCACCACCCCCTAAAGCTCCTAAAGCACTTAGAGCGGCAAATATAGGAATTAGTGGCAAGACACCGCCAGATTTTGGAATTGGAATAATTCGCGGTTTTTTATGTTTCTGCTTAATGCTCGCAAGAGCAATTTTTGCATTATCTAATAAATCTAAACTTTTACTTCGACGTAAAACGTCGGCGGTTTTTTTCAATGTCTGTTTAAACGATGGTTTTTTAAATTTTTTGCAACCCATCCCCATTTTTACTTTAGCTTTCATGACACTTGTTACCCCCATAGCAGCGATTTTTTCTGCAAGTGATGAATCTTTCGAAAGTATTCTATGTATAGCTTTATCGCTTAGTATTTTATCTGCTTTATGTCTTTCAGATATGTCTTTAAAATTTGAATAAGCTATATCGTGCTCTTTACAAGCTTCATCTAGTTGGTTTATACCAGAAACGCCTCTATCTAAACGTTGTTTTAACTTCGTACCGGGGCCGCAAAATCTTTAAAATTAAATTAAATTAATATTATTCTCAACTACTTATTTTTAGAGTAGATACCTATATCCAGGGATATGTAATTCGAAGGGTAGCTTATTTATTATATTATTGACAAGTCCAGCACCGTGTCTACGATGTATTAACATTGCTCTACAGACGTTAACTGAAATTTTTTGCTTAACATTTTTCTTTAAAACTCTTACTAGACTCTGAAATATTTCGAGTTGATTATAAAAAAAATGAAGATATACTATATATATTGCGATGTATCCAGCCTCTCCAAATTTGTAAAATAATTATTTATTCCAACTTAATTTAATGTAAAATAAAATCTTCTAAAATAAAATTTTAATTTTATTTTTAAAAGGAACGAAGTTTTATTTGCCTTATCGAAATCGTCGAGTTATCAATCACAACACTCGTTCGCTCAACTATTTTAACTTTTCCAATTTTCGACCAAATCAAATTTTACAATTTCAACTGCTTCCCTTCCAATTAAACCAAACCAATCAAATCCACTACCGTTCGGTAGCAACTCTCAAAATTTATATCCAATTCCAATTATCAAATATTCCAAAAATTACACAATAATGCATTTGCACAAAAATCACTTTATTCGTTCAAAAATAATTATCAAAATCTCAAAATTAACAATTCTCAAAAAAAACTCACTTGAGTCAAAAATTAACAAGCCAAAAATCGGCCCGCTCGCTCTCTCGCGCGGCTCGTCGGCCAAAAGCCAATCTTCTCGTAGATCCTCTCCCACCTGTCTCATTCTTTTTCGCGCTAATTTCAACACATTCAAAACATTTACAATCTTTACAATACTATGAAACAATTATAAAATAAATTTAAAGTTCCCAAAAACAATCAATAACACCTTGAAATTTATAACTACCCACCAAAATAAAACTATTTGGTAATTTAAAAATCCAAAATAATCACAATTAACTTAAATTTCATAAATTCAAAGAAAAACAATTTTGGAACATGACAATATATATATAATGCGATATATAGCAGTATACCGTATTTTACCGTCTTATACAGCAATTTACCGCTATATACTGGGATATACTGCGATATCATTATTGTAGTATATATAGCGGTAAATTGTGGTAATTAATAAATTTCAAAAATAGTATTTAAACCATTGTGATATATAAATATATAACACTGTTTATTTGTGAACAAAAAACATAAGTAAAAATGCGTTTAGTGAAGCAACATCATCAGCTCCCCATATCAAACCATGATATTCAAACTATTACTTTTCCTAAACATGGTGTTTTGTTGGGGTTCTCATCAAAAATGGGTTTGATTGTTGGTTATTCTGGATGTGGTAAAACTAATGCTCTCCTGTGTCTACTTCTTCATCCCAATGAACTTCGTTTTGAAAATATCTATTTATATTCCAAATCAATATTTCAACCAAAATACAAATTTTTGAAAAAAGTTTTGACACCTATAAAGGGAGTTGGTTATTTTGAATATGAAAGCGAAAAAGATGTTGCATCGCCAATTGATATCAAACCAAACTCGATATTTATCTTTGATGATGTTGCTTGCATCAATCAAGATATCATGAGAGAGTATTTCAGTTTTGGTAGACATAAAAATATTGATTCTTTTTACTTATGTCAAACATATAGTAAAATTCCCAAACAATTAATAAGAGACAATGCAAATTTTCTAGTTTTGTTTAAACAAGATAATACAAATTTAAAACATGTTTATGATGATCATGTGGGGGTGGATATGACTTTTAATAAATTTAAAATATTTGTTGGCAAAATAAATATGGAATGTTAGTTATTGATAAAGCTTGTGATATTAAAGATGGTCGCTATAGAAAGGCTTCGATACATTTATAATTATATAAGAATATAAGAATATATGTTATTAAAATAACTGCTAGTGTTCAGGCGACCACGATGGATACAAGTTTAACTCATGATCTTATTCAAGCGAGAAAATCTGTGAAATTGAAATATAAAAGTTTAAAATCGGATATGACCCAATCAAATATGGATTTATTTAAAAAGTATAAACCCATCACGGAACCTTTACAAAAAATAGTTTCGCAATTTAATCAACCGCATAACATAAAACCAGAAATAAAACCGGAAGTGAAATCGGAATTTGATATATCGCATGTAGGCGATATATCCACTCCACTCCAATCCACTCCAAAACAGAAAAAAATTTACGGTCGAAAATCTGAGGTGGAGTCGAAAATTTATAAATTACCACCAAATTTTTTAGAGGACGGTGCAGTTTATCAGCACGAACCTGATGATGTTGATTTAAATCGAACAATTTTACATCCTATGTTTGTCGGTGAAGAATATAGCCGAGCTCATAATGAAGCAGTTAGAGAAATGAATGATATGATGAATTCGAATGCATTTCAAGAATATTTAGAAAATTTTGCACCACTTCCAAGACAATACATAGAAGATATGATAAGAGATACGGAGGATGTTTTTGATTTTAATTATGGGGTTAGACATGACTTAAGTACTGCAAAATTTGCAATTGGTGACTCATTACTCGATTTTAATGTAGATGACATTATCATTAAAATACCGCATGTTAATGAACCTTTAAAATATAAGGGGAATCTCGGTCTTTACGAACTCTTATTTAAAAAAAATCCGAGAGAGTATAATATAATTGATTTAGATAACTCTATTGATATTGGAAACAGAACCAATTTATTTCGTAGAAATTATTCATCTACTGCTCAAATTAATGGTACTGGTGCGTCCAAATATAAAAATATAATTAAACCATCATTAAAAGAAAAAGATGTAATTCGAATTAGAAAAACTGGCGGTGGTTTTCTAGAATCTCCACTATTTTTACAATACAACAATAAGAAAAAAGATTTTGTGTATTATGATGATGTAAATGAGATAATCGAGCGATTGAAACTTTTAATAGCATCTCGATCTGCTGGTCACGACGGTCATGTAAACAAAATCGCATCCATAGAAGAAGAATTACGAGAAGCTAAAATTATCAAATAAGAAATTATTGAACGATGGATATAAAGAGAGACGTTGTAAATGAATTACATATATCTGTCCGTCAAAATTATCAGTGAGACCGGTTTTAGTTAAAGGATTGAACGACTTATTTCAAGCAGATTTAGTAGATATATCACAATTATCATCTATAAACAAAGGATTCAAATTCATATTGGTCGTCATTAATGTGTTCTCCAAATATGTTTGGGCAAATCCTTTAAAGAACAAGAGCGGGCGCGAGGTAACCGCCGCTATGAACGCGATTCTTAAAGAAAGTATTCCTAAAAATTTGCAAACAGATTTGGGGAAAGAATTTTACAATAAAGAGTTTCAAGAATTGATGAAGAAATATAAAATAAATCACTATAGTACATACTCCATTAAAAAAGCTTCGGTAGTAGAAAGAGTTAATCGAACTCTTAAAAATTTAATGTGGAAAGAATTTAATTATCGCGGAAACTATCGATGGATCGATATATTACAAAAACTGGTGGATGTATATAATTCAACTAAACATTCAACAACCGGATTAAAACCAAATAATGTAACCAAGAAGAATGAGAAATTACTTATAACGACTGTATATAATTATCCAAAAGTTGTGGATCCGAAAAAACCCAAATTTAAAATCGGAGATAGTGTTAGAATAAGTAAATATCGACATGCGTTTTCGAAAGGTAATAACTCATGGATCAATAGGAGTAAAATTGTATAATGTTAGCAACTTGTTAAGATTTTTTAATAATGTAACATTCAGTTTGGTGCGGCCCTGTATATTGAAGTTTATTAGAAACAAATTCCCCTCTTTTCGAATTTAGATAGGAAACGCGGAAATTATGCGTACCCGATTTAACCACATATTAGACTTTCAAGCCATAATTGATAGAGTTAACATCGCAAGTGTTGGAAACTTTGTTTAACTCAAATAATTGAATTTCCATAAGAACCGAACAACAGGTTCTTCTTTGATCTTCATTTTGGTTTATTTATTTTGCTGGAGGATTCGAATTTGATCTATGAACTTGGAAGTCAAAATTACAAGTTGCTTTTGGGAAGTCTTCCTGTCGGAGAACTATTATATCGCCTTGTCGAATGTCAATATCAAAAGAAAAAAGAGTCAAAGGACAATTAGAAATTCTCGCCGCCTTTCAAATAAACAAGAAGGAAAAGAGAAACATATCAGGGCGTATAATAAAATTTTATGTTGCGCCAACAATTGTCTATTTTCAATGTCAATGTCAACAATTATCCGGAACGATTAAATTATTTTTTTATTTCAACAATATATTTTGAATTTGTGATACAGTAAAAAGTAGAAATTAATTGGAAACCGGCAGGCAAAATAGCTATTCTGCGCGCGGGGTATACGTATTAAATTATTATTAAATTTTTTTGTTCTATCGTCAATTACTGTAGATGCGAATTTATTATTTTTTTGTTCAATATAATTTGAAACCTGTCTGACTTTGGGTTTTCTTGATACCACAATTATTTTTACAGGTTGCTTAATAAAGTCAGTGGCGCCAATATTTATAAATTTTTAGGCAACCAAAAATATTCATAATTTCTTTTCTAATATATAAAAGAATCTGCGACTCGCTCTCCCCCTATCCATCAGAGCTACCGGCAGCCGTTGTTAACCGGACAGTTCTTTTTTTGAATTAAGAAGGTTATAATAAAAAATACTAGAGTTAATTAATTTTTTATTTACTTAAAATACAATAAATTATTCAGATAGTTGTTTAACGAGTTCATGTATTCCAATGGATTCATGTCCCCAAGCCAATGTAGTATGAGAATTATCAGATTTTAAATATCGTTTATCATCGAAATATGATAAAGCCACCTTATTCCGTAATTCTGTATACATCTCATGAAGTGTTGATTGGAAAACACTAATCTCACATAATTTATCTTGTTTCTTTGCTATTGCGTTTTTATAATCGCTAGCATTCAAATCTCTTTTTTATTGTATTTCTAGAGATTCCCTTCGTTTTTTTTTATTATAAAATCATCTAATATCACGCAATATGCCTTAGCTCCAGTCCCATAAAATTCATTAATAATTTGTGATGGATATTCTAATTTCATTTTCCCCAAAATTGAGGAATATTGAAAATATTAGAATCTTTAAAATTGGATGTATCGAATTTGTTTAGATTTTGTTTGATGTCGAAATAAACATTTTTTGTTTGAACTTCAACAATTAAGGAATCTGTATCTGTATATAATAAATTTACGTTTGGTCCATATTTTGGAAGTAGAAAATCATAATAAAACTCATACGTAACGGTTTTTGCAATGTCTAGTATTGCAAATCCGACATATATTGGTTTATCATATAAAATTTTTGTTTTATTCATTTCAGCTGCTACTAAATTTTCCGAAAATATAGTTGCATTTTTAAAATTTGGTTTAGCAACATATGTTTCAGCACCCCAACCATTTTTATTCTCCCAATGGGAAAGTAGTTTAATATCTTTCCGTTTTTCAACGTTTTCCATAGTTTTACCGAAAACTGAATTATTTAACAATTTAAAAAAATCTTTTTCAAATGCATTGGTTGCATTATTTCGAAATTCAGTATTCACATTTATATATGGCGCTAACCATGGAGATTGGTTAAACTTAGCAACACGATGAATTTTACGTAAAACAAGACCATGTTTCAAACATTGTTTTAAAGCTTTATAATGAATAATATATTTGCTTTTATTATACAAATTTGGAATTAATTTAGCTATTTTTCCATTGGGTGAAATTATATTTTCTGGACAAAACGGATAATCATTGTGTAAATCATGTAATGAAGTTGGATAATCTAAATCTACTTCCAAAGCATATCCCACATCGGAGGTGTCAGAAATTTTACTTACATTTAAATTTTGAATTTCATCATCTTTTAGCCATGCAAACCCTACGCAGGGTAAATATTGCTGCATGGCATAGCCATATAAATTAGTTGCATCTAAATATAATATATATGTCGATGGTTTTGATGAATCATAATTATTCATGTAAATGTTGTTCGCAACTGATTTTCTTTTAACGCAGACAGAGACTCCACCGCGAACTCCTTTTTTAAAAAAGTGAAGTAAATCGATATCTGTTATAAGCTCCAATTCAATATTTGTCATTTTGAGCATACTAGACCAACTCAAAGATGGTAGGGTGAAATATTTTGCAGCATCTAACCCATACGATGAAAATGTGGAACGACGAAATTTTTCAAAACAATCGGCTAGTAGTAGAACATCCGATTTTAAATAAACATCAGAATAATCACCCAAAATTTTACAATCGAAAGACTTCCAAACACACACAGCGCGCTGATAATCGTCATCTGTTATGGGTTCATTAATCAATTGATTGTAAAACTCAGCTATTGGAGGCAATATTTCCTCATTTAATTTTGTAAAACTATCAACATATGAATAAGGAAAAACACCTTTTTGTCGAATAAGATTAAATTTATTATCATCTGCAAAAACTTTTCGAATTTCGATACAATCATCATTAGTTAAATTTCTAGATAATTTTTCTAATGAAGTAGGCATAAATTTAAATGAATCCAAAAATGTTAGTCTAATATTAATTTTTTTAAGTTTATCTTCTTTGATAATTTCATCAACTAAAACATATTTTGTGAATGATATATATTTCTCCTTATTTTTAGCAATAACGTCAATTTTTTCATTATTCATTGCTAAGTTTTTAATAAATAGATGAGTAGAGCAGGGAATTATATGCACTAAAAACAGAAGATACATGCGGCATATATGCAGGTTAAAAATAAGGATATATGCTTAATAAAACTATGAAATATGCACATTCATTTTATTACATACAACAATTTATTCATCAATATTTGAAGCATTGCAGTACACAACTAAATATTTTTCTAAATTTTCCGTTAAAAAAGAATGTCGTTTGTCAGACAATACTGTTTTATATGCAGAAAAAGATCGTTCAACATCACAAGATGTCATCGGCGCATATTTATATTTATTAATAAGATTTTTAAAATTATCTTCTACCAAATCTATACTTTGTAAATTTCCTGCTATAACTGAACCTATCGTTTTTAATTTTAAATAACCAGGATTTTTGTTTATCACATCATTAAATTTTTTCTGTACTTTTTCTCCTATTACAGTGGGAACTTCTTTTAATTTTTCCTCAATATACGAAATATGTGAAAATATTTGCGTCAAAAGTAAACCTCTCGTTTCTAAATATGTAATGGAGTTTGCTAGAAACACAAAATGAGTTTCTATAATTTGGAGTTCTGCCTGAACAGTCGATGTAAAAAGTTCCTTACATTCACGTATAGGGATATAAGATTAAGATTGCAGCGCCACCGTGTAAAAATGTGAACTAACTTAAAACACATTCATGTGACGGCAGTGCTTGTGTTTTATGGTGTTTTGAGAGTTTTTTATTCCTTTTTCCAAGCAAACTTGTTAATTATTTTTTATTTGTGCTAAGACAATTTACGGTTAGTGTTAAGTAGTTCATCTTCCTGCAGTTAGATAGTATATATACGGTTAGGTGAGTTTTAGATCGCTTATTTCAACGTGGGTGTTTTTGTTTAATTTTAAAAATTTGCAGATATGTCAGAATCTTACGAATTAAGATTAAGTCTTCTTGACTATCTAAAGACTAGAGACGGTCGTCAGCTAGAGCTGTTAAGTGCGTTGCTGCTAATGCTGAATGCCTGGTTCGACTCCGGGCTCAGTAAAACTTTATTCTGACCATTAAGTTGTGAAAATTTGTGGATCTAAAAAAAAAATTTCAGGATCTAAAGAAGAAGAAATAATATATCTTCGAAACGTCGATCATTGAAAATTAGTTTTATTTAACACCTACATATTGTCCAATATTCCCCACAAATTTTCACAACTTAATGAATACAATGGACACGAGTGATGAACATGATTTATTCTGACCGTCTCCCCTTGAAAGGCAATAGCAAACCACCTAGGTGTAATATGCCTGGTACATCCTCTCTGGAGATGAAGTGTATACACTTCCCGCGGTTCGCAGTCCGCGTTAAGCAGTAGGTCCCCTATGTGTGTGATAATACTTCAGACGCACAACACAGACATAGGAGAGAGTTCGCCAACGTCCGGGGAACCGGATATGGCACATGAAGAAAAAGACTATCTAAAATATTTAGAGGGATCTGAAACATCTAGATGTGCTTATGAAGGCCTCGTGTAAAATAATCATCTTCTGTAAAATGTAGTGAACACACTTTAATAAACTTTGTCACAGTTTTTCCTGTTTTTAAATTTTTAATCCACATTTTTTCACATCTACCAATTTCTGAATTTCCATTTTATTTACCACGCGTGTTTTGTATTTTTCAGCTGTGGGGAATAAATGGAAACTTAATTCCGAATTTTTCTTTGCCCAAGATAAACATTGAGGCATTGAACAATACTGATTAGCTCTCATATTGAATTATATATAACAAAATTTAATTTATCGCCGAAAACTTTTAAAATTACTACTAAAATTACTAATTACTACAGCAAAACTAACAATACTACTCATTTAACTTAGTTCGCCAAATTTCCGCTAGGTGCCGTGTTGCTTATCACTACATCCCTATAGCTACTGAATCATCATCTAACGAATTAACAACATTTTTAAAATTTTCATAATTATTTGCGTAATAATGGCACGCTTCTAACCAGGTTCCCCAACGAGTAATTACTGGTTCGGGTGGTAATGGTAATTCCGGATACATGTCTTTGAAAACTGCAATCCTAACAGGTGCTTTGAGGAACACCTTTTTGCTATTATTTATTAATTTATTTGCCAAAGGAAAAGAAAAGCGAACAACTTCTGCTACGAGGTTCATACCGTGAGCTAGGCAAGTACAATGAATCAAGTTTGGAAAGAAAGGCATTAAACTTCGCCCCGTTTTTACCATGTATGCTGCTCCATCAGTTACTAGTAATAAAATTTTTTCGTATTTTACAGGAGCAGGTAGAAATAAAAACTGCAGTCCTTCATTAATAAATTGACATATTGTTGAAGAATTTGTTTTTTCTAGTACAGATGAACGCAGCAAGTATGGCTTACAGTCGGAATCAATTTTTCCTACTATTAAGTGAGCGACATATTCCCCCTTAGCATTAGTAGTTTCGTCAACAGATATCCACAAACAAGAATCTTTTAATTCTTCTTTAATAGAGTTTATCACATCTGTATAAATTTTATCAACACACGATTTTCTCAATGTAGAAGACACCGGAATGCTGCGTTTCGTGTATTTTTCCAAAAATTTAGCAAAAGTTTGGTTTTCTAGCTTATGTAGAGGTATATTAGCACAAATCAAGGCTCGACTTAAATCTTTCTTAAAATTTTCGTCGTCTAAATTTTCAGCTGGCATAGCATTAATAAAAGCTTGCCTTGCATTACTGTTGGTAGACCTTTCTGAATTTTTTTTGTGCATATCGGTAGCGAGATGTTGGTCTAATTGAAATTTTTTCTCGCAAGGTATCTGTGTAAGAAATTCAAAATTCAGGAATATGTCAGAAGTTATAAAAAGAGTATCCTTACCTTTTTATTACACGCTTGACAATATACGATTGATCCGTTTGTTGATAATGTGGAATTTCCTGCTACCCAGGCATGTAGTAATGCACTTTTTGAATTTTTTATTTTAGGCATTTTAAGGTGAAGATGATAAATAACTAATACAAATGGTAAAAAAACAACTTTCACAAAACACATACGAATAAACGACTGCAACTGCTGAAGTTTGAACTACCTAATGGTATTGGTAATTTGACTTGTAGCGTAAGATAAAACTCTCGCGCCTTTAATATGCAAAATTGCGGTTTTCTGTGCCTAGTCAGATTTGATTCATGCACATATTAGATAGTAATTGCTCAAACAGCGCTTTTTAAATAATTTTGACCCACATTTTGCAAATATGCCGAATATGTATTGTTAATTGTACATATATGCCATTATATTGCTAATTTCCAAAAATATGCAGTAACGTGTGAAATATGCATTTATATGCACTATAAAATTCGGCTTTTGGATTCCTTTTTGTACAATTCGGATAGATTTCAAAGAATTATCCTTGGGCATAGCTTCAATAAAAACATGCAATTCCATACAATTCCCTGCTCTACGTGATGAGTTACCGGTCATCCGTTCACGAAACCACTGGACAAACGCCAGCATGTGTAATGTTTGGACGTGAAGTACGCTTGCCATGCGATCTTCAGTTTGGGAGCAAACCTGGAGAAGAAGTTGCTGGGGGTAATTATGTTGGAAAATTGAAGAAAAAGATGCACGACATTCATGACGCCGTTCGGAAGAATATTCAGTTGGCCAGCAATCGGATGAAAACCCAGTATGACGTGAAGGCAAAAGAAGGTGGTTTTCAGCCTGATGATTTGGTGTGGCTCCATAATCCACAAAGAAAACGTGGATTGTCTCCAAAATTGCAAAGACAGTGGGAAGGCCCATACGAAATCGTTAACAGAATCAACGACGTCATATATCGAATCCGAAGACCACCAAGAGGCAAGCCAAAAGTGGTTCACGTCAACCGATTAGCTCCCTATGCCGGTGACAACAACAGCGATTCCGAAGATGATGCCGGAATAAGAACAATAACCAACAGATCAGGAAACCATTCCCAAGAATCAAACTTTGAGAAGTTTATGTCCACCTACAAAGGGACCGCCAAAGCAAGATTTGGAGTCACAACTGAAGTGCAACAAGATCTTTTCGACGTACCAAAGGACTACTCACTCGCGCACTGCGTGGCCCAAGATCTTCGCATGTCCCGTGGAATCGCGGTGGTATTCAAGAAGAAGTTTGGACGTTTGGATGAGCTCCAATCACAGCAACTTGCTGTCGGTAAAACCCTGAAGCTACGTGACCAACAACGATCGATTTACTACTTGGTAACCAAGAGGTTTTCCCATCAAAAACCCACCTATAAGGACTTATGGAAAACTTTGTTGGAGCTTCGCAGGGATATGATAAGCCGTAACATCAAGAAGCTGGCGGTGCCCAAGCTTGGCTGCGGTTTAGACCAATTAGACTAGAGGACTGTACTGTAACATGCTAGAGGTCGTGTTCCAAGGAACGGAAGTTCAAATATTGGTCTGCAGTTACAATCCAAGCAGTACACCAAAGGAGCAGAAGAGCGTCGACTGTTATTTCTACCGCCAAGGAGTATGCAGAAATGGTAACAATTGCCGCTACCGCCACGATCCCTTCTATAGATGTCAAGTTTCCGCTGTTCTGGGACAGAACAGATTTAAGGAGGGGGCAGTGTTACGAAAGAACGTCTAATTATATTTGATGACTAATGTATGACGTCATGTGTGATGAGTCATATATGATAACGGCATTAGTCATTCAAATATAGATGAATGTACGCTCTAGAAAATGCGTGGAAGCACCTGGAAATTCCTGGATGGTTATGGAATATTCTGGAAGGCTGCATTTAAGTATAAATGCAGCGCGATTTCCTGTCACGAATCAATTACAGTTTGAACGCGCGAGTTTTAACATAAACGAACAGTGAACATAAATAATAGTGAAGTGATAAACAGTATACAGAGTGTTTAAATAAATATAGACCTAGTGTTAAATATAAATTATAGTGTAAATAAATTATAGTGTAAATTAGTGTTAGTGTTAATTTTAGTTAGTAATTGTTTTATTGTTATTAATCGTATCTGTAAAAATTTGTATTAGCCCTTTGAAAATAAATAAACGTTTTTAATTTTCGTTACAATACAAAATATGATTGCATGTGCGTTCTTACAGGTGTAACCTACTTTCCTACATAAATATCAAAGTAATTTAATACTTTTTGCATTTGCATTCGGTGTTGATTGTGAGTGGTTACTATAATGTTTATTATAAAATTAGATGTGTTTGTCTATAGTTGTATTCATTTTACCTATTTTAAGTGAGATTGTACTGAGATACTCAGTTACTCAGTTGAAAAGTTGTTTTTTTTACCATTTTGACATAAGTACTGTGCCGTGCCGAATTGAGTTTTACGTCACAAAATTATCCCCTTCTATAGCCAAACTGATTTTGCTGTTTTGAAGTGTTACAACTGAGACAAATTGGAAAATGGCTCGGATTGGTTTATATGAATTAAACTTGTCACTTATTGCAATCATTTTAACATCTACTGCACCATAAATTTTTAATTCGTCTTTTTGAAGTTTATGTTGACATTATACAATAATACAAAAAACAATTTGGTTAGTATTACCAAACTTCAAAATAATTAATTTCAAAAATCACTAAGTAGTAAATTTTCGTTGTTCTTTTTACCTTATCTTTTTCTCACTTTGACTCAGTTAATCTTAGTTCGTCTCAGCTCACTTCATCTCGGCTGTGCAACTGAGATGGAAATAAAATAGGTAAAAAGAATACAGCTATTATTATAAAAAAAAAGGAAACAAATTTTTAAGTCAACTTAAGCTAAGTACCTGCAACAGGTGCATGTCGCTGCCCCTCCCCCCAAATCGAATTTTTGGATGAGACTGCTGTCAATCGTTCGAGCTTCGTTAGAGCCTAAATGAGCTTTTATTTTTTTCGTTTGAGCTTTAAGCGTCGCGAAGATATTTGCGAAAATGTTTAGGGGGGGGGGGGGGCTATAGACACGTTGCCCCCCCCCCCAAGTCAAATTTTGGGGTAAATTTGGTGTCAAACGTTAGAGCTTCGTTAGAGCCTAAATGAGCTTCAATTTTTTTTGTTTGAGCCTTAACCGTTGCCGAGTTATTTGCGAAACAGTTGGGGGGGCTGTAGACATGTTTTTCTACTTCGGCTATTATTTTGAATTTTTTGGTAAAACTGGTGTCAAACGTTAGAGCTTTGTTAGAGTTTGAACGAGCTTCCGTTTTCATAGTTTTAATTTCATTTTCTAAAAAGTTACAGGCATTTCAAATTTTCGAGTCCTCCGAGCAAGTTCCGTACGATAATCATCAAGTTTAATTCCATTTTATCGGATTAATACTATTGCTGAGATTAAAAAAGTTATTCCTGCTTGCCATTATAATTTTGACAAGGAATACACTGGAAAAATTAATCATATTAAATTTTTTAGAAAAACCAAAAAAAAAATGCACAAACACATTTTAACACTAAAATGTTTTAATTTACACAATATTTATGAAAAATTTAATTTTATAAAATAATTTATTTTTTATTTATTTATTTTTTTATTAATATTACAAAAAAAAAACTATTTTTGGTAAGGAATTTTTGCGGTTACCCGGACGTCATGGCCATCATAATATGATTAATTTTTCCAGTGTATTCCTTGTCAAAATTTTAATGGCAAGCAGAAATAACTTTTTTAATCTCAGCAACAGTATTAATCCCATAAAAGGGAATTAAACTTGATGATTATCGTACGGAACTTGCTCGGAGGACTCGAAAATTTGAAATGCCTGTAACTTTTTAGAAAATGAAATTAAAACTATGAAAACGGAAGCTCGTTCAAGCTCTAACAAAGCTCTAACGTTTGACACCAGTTTTACCCAAAAATTCAAAATAATAGCCAAAGTAGAAAAACATGTCTACAGCCCCCCCAACTGTTTCGCAAATAACTCGGCAACGGTTAAGGCCCAAACAAAAAAAATTGAAGCTCATTTAGGCTCTAACGAAGCTCTAACGTTTGACACCAAATTTACCCCAAAATTTGACTTGGGGGGGAGACCAACGTGTCTACAGCCCCCCCCCCCAACTGTTTCGCGAAAAACTCCACGACGGTTGAAGCTCAAACGAATAAAATGGAAGCTCATTTAGGCTCTAAGGAAGCTCTAACGTTTGACACCACATTCACTTTAAAATTTAACTTTGGGGGGGGGGGGGGCAACGCGTCTACAGCCCCCCCCCCCCCCAAACATTTTCGCAAATATCTTCGTGACGCTTAAAGCTCAAACGAAAAAAATAGAAGCTCATTTAGGCTCTAACGAAGCTCTAACGATTGACACCAGTCTCATCCAAAAATTCGATTTGGGGGGGGCCAGCAACATGCACCTACATGCAACTGCGATTTGCGGAATGCGATTTTTGTGTTGATTGGTCAAATTTGAACTCAGTTGACCAATTTGACCAATCAAACATCAGAAATGCAAAAAATCGCATTCCGCAAATCGCAAATCGCAATTGCATGTACTAGTCTTAAGTTTTTATTCAAAATTAAAAATTTATAGTAATTTTATATATTTTTATTATATAGAATCCTCGAAGATATGGATGATGGTGAAAATCATTGCTCGGACTTTGAAGATTTTTTGAACAATGAAAAATTTTGATGGATCAGGAAGAGTTTGAAATTAACTGGATAGATATGAATAGAACACAACCAAATAAAAAATTGTAAAAAATTTTTGTAGTAAATAGTGTAATTATAATAAGATTTTAATAATGAATATTAAAAATAATTAATTTTTTAGTTACATTAAATTCTCAATTATATATGAGGTAGAGTTTGTCCTTGAGGAATAACTTCGATATATGATCTTGAATTACCGCGGAGTGTGTGGGTGAAGAGGGATGTCTTTGTGTTTAACCTTGAAACTTGGGTGGAAACTTTGATCAATAGGAGCTCGACCTTGAAAACTGGGGGTGGCTTAGTGGACGACCTTGAAAAATGGGTGGAGATTTTGAATAATAGGAGCTCGACCTTGAAAAGTGGGGGTGGTTTGGTGGAAAATAGTGAGAGGTTAAAAGTGGTGGGGGAGAACCCCCAATTATTCACTACTAATTTTGATTGTAAAATACAGTTTACACTGTTATGTAAACCATACTTTACTAAACCAACCACGATACCCTTATCACAAGTCTATTGTGTTAAAGTGTCCAGATTTTTACAAGTCGAAAAATTTTATTAAGTAGTTTAAATAATTTAAAATAAAAAAATATGGATGCAATATTTGATATTAATATTATAATTGATGACTGCTTACCGTGGCGTCTTTTTGAAATTTTTTTTTTTAATAATTATTAAAATTATTCCATACTTTCCAAAGCATCTAAACATGATAAATTTTATGATTTAATTACTACTTAGCTTTTCTGAAATCTCGTGGGGAAACCAGAAACTTCCTTATTGCTTCCAATATTATGTGTTAGCTGACTGTTCATTGAACAAAATTTTTTAATTTTGCAAAAATTGGGGCGAAACGTTAAAGCTAGGATTTTGTAAGTTGTTTCATTGGCGAAAGTTAATCTTAAAAACTGCTTAACGGATTAATTTAAAATTTCTAGGGTACATAATTATAGAATACATAAGGGAACAATAAGATATATTTTATATTTTCGCATTTAAAAAAAATCGAAAAATCTACTTTATAATTTCTTTTATTCAAATCAAACTAAAATAAGTTTATAATGATTACTATGACAAAAGAAAATAATAGAAATATTTAAATTTTTTATTCATTAAAAAGTGGAATATTTTGAGAAACTTTAGACTCAAAACGGCTGAACCGATTAATTTAAAATTCGAGTATGGTTTTTTTAAGCACAATAAAACAATTTTTGGGTTAACGTTTAGTTCAGATGATAACTGAATTAGTTCATATATTTCGAAGATACCAACTCAACTACATCAAATTCACTTGAATCGGTATTTAAATACCACTTTAGTTAAAGAAGGATTACGACCCGCTTATGAATGAACAAAAGTTAAAACGCTCTCTATGCCTTAAAACACGTTTTAACCAAAATAGGTTTAAAAGACAGCTGTTAGTTTTTAAAACCCTCGGATAGTGTCGAAATAGTCCGAACTAAAAATTAATATATGCAACCCAACAAGCTTACTATCTGGATATTGTAATCTTACATATGTTATGGTATTTTTATGTGTTGAGCACAGTTCAATTTTTCCCGTTTTTTTTGTTCAATAAAAAATGGGTGGTGCCCTTTCAACTAAAGTATTTCGCATGTTTTTATCCTGACTCCCACACCCAGCTGACTGAGTTTCCGGGGTTGTAACCCAAAAGCTTAAAAAGGGTTACAAACCTTAGATAAATTTATGAAGCAAATAGATAGTGCAAGCAAAAGAAAATGAAACCTTTCAGTTCGATGAAAAGGAAGTAAAAAATTTGAATCTAATACGGAAAACCACGATTATGGTAGCAATATATCAGAGATCTTCATAGATGAAGAATCTTTAGAAATTGAAATAAAAGCGCTAATACTTCGGTTGCAGGTTACATCGTCAGAAATTGAAGACATCTCGAAAAGATTTGCAGAAAGAAGAAATTGAAGAAAAATGTTTCAAAAATTGAAAACACGAAACAACAATTCGACTCTGTAGAATTTATTGAAGTAAGAAAGAATCGACAACTGCTTCGAAATTTGAAGCAGTAATAAAACGAAGGCCAACTAAATCGTGTGATACATTGGTTAAATCCATATTAAACACAAATTCAATAAATACAGATGCTACTAGATATGGCACAAATAAAGAACCAGTAGCCATAAAGAAATTTGAAAAAAAGATAGGTTGCAAGGTAAGTCGAACTGGTTTACATTTAGATGAAGAGACGAGTTTTCTGGGAGCTTCTTCCGATGGAATATTGAGTGAAGATGAAATAGTGGAAGCGAAATGCAACTACAAAGTAGCATCTTTAAAACATATTGCGAGAAGCCGTGGAAAACAAAAAAGGGGCTGGTTTGAAAATAGATGAGACCGGTAAAATTGTATTAAATAAAATTGCTAAATTGCAGCTTGCTATAGACAAAAAGAAGAAATATTATTTTATTGTATGCTCTGGAGACCATAATGATTTATATGTATATGTTGAAGAAATATATTTCAATGAAGGAATTTGGTTAGATATTATGCTAACTAAATTAATTAGGTATTTATTTACCTCCCCTCACTCCCGACATATGTAATTTTAAATAGAAGAGAAAATAATTTAAAATGCAGAGATTTTCCTTCTATATTTGAAGCACAATCATTGAAAAATTCCAACAAAACCAATAAAACGGCACAACAGTGTAGTTCATAATAAGAATTTTTTTTGTAAAGTTGACAATTGGATGAAGTTGTAACAAATGGTTAACTACTTTAGTATGTAATTACTAATTACCAGAGTATATTCTTTTGTTTTTTTTAAACTCATTTTACGCCTTTAGGCGGAAATTTGTTTCACATAGTGTATACAGTTACTCACAAAAGTATTCGGACGCTTCTATGTTAGCTATGTAAATTGTTCCTTTTGAATACCATTTTAATCATACAAATATCATTTTTACTTGTTAGACATTTTTGTCCAAATTTCATTGTATTCATTTCTGTTCATATTCATTTTTTTATTTTGTCTCATTGTTTTCGACCGAGACTGACTTAGAGCAAACTCGGTAAAACTTGTTAATAAAACTAAAAATGCACTATTGAATTCATATGGTGTTTGCAGAGGATTCCCATGGAATTTTACCGAAACTACTTTAAGTCACTCTCAGTCGAAAACGAGGAGACGAATAAAAAAATGTATGAAAACAAAAATGAAGAGAAAGAAATTATCTACAAAAAATGTCTAAAAAGTATTTTTGTAAAAAAAATTTTTATATACCAAAAAGAGTTTTCAAAAAGTACTATTTAAATTGCTAACATAGAAGCGTCCGAATACTTTTGTGAGTAACTGTACTTATTTTAAGTGTTTTGTTTTTTGCCTACTTAATTAAAATTATTATTACTGCAAAATCGATAAATTTCAAATTGGTATTTTAAAGTAAAAATTTCATTTTTGCCCTTATTTTTAGAATCATTTAATGCGCAATAATTTTATCCACTTTTAAAACCGGACACCCGGTATTATACTAGCTCACAAAATTAAGGACACAATGAAATTCAATATACAACGCTGCATTGTTTCTACTTTAACAGAATGTAATTTTACTCAGTTCATGATTTGAAACTATAAATTCTAAGTAAATCGAAAAAAAAAAGAATTTTGAAAAAAGAACGAACTACATATAACAAACTTGAAAACAATAAAAATTCACATAGTATGCCTGGACATACTAGTGTGAGATCTAAATTAATGTAGTATCTTACGGAAGAAATGAATAGTTACATACATTGGAATGCAATTACTATTATCTTTGCAATGTAGACAGATCATATTAGATTGACGTCCTGATAATTATAACGTGCATCATACTTAGTAAAGTTTGAAACCAACATATAAGTATTCTCACTAGCGCCATGGTTGAATACATAGACAGACTATATTTTATAAATGTTAAGTTTTTTTTATCTAATGTGACTGATTTCTATTTACCATTACGAGTAAATTCTTCAGAACCAGGAAAATTATTCTTTCAATTTGTATTTGTAACCATTTGTACCAAAATGCATATAATGCTATCAAATTTTTTTTCAAGCTAGGTGTAACATTTGCGCTGGACTTGAATTACTTTTCGTGCTGATATTTATAAAGGTAATGTTTATAAAAAATATTAAACGATCACTTTCGCTACTTGAAAAATCGATCAACTTTACAGCAAAATTTTCTATATTTCCAATTACTTGATTGTAATAAAAAGTTATTCACATCCAAGAGCCAAGTTTTAGCTTTGCAATGATCACAAAATAAATTTGTAAAAGTTAGTATTTATTTTTTGGTTGCAAATACATGATCACATATCGCCCATAAGGTTAGCACATGCGGGACGGCAACCTTAATAGTTTTATTTATTCAAAACGATTTATTATTACTGAAAATGGAAACCTGTCTAAAAATGTATACAAATTATTACATTACACAAATGACAGATTTATTATGCATACATTATTTTTATTATGGGCATCCTAATAAAAATAGCGGTTTAGTGCGCATGCGGAATAAAAACGGCGACTCTATGTAGACTTTAGTCTAGAATATTGTAGATATCGTTCTTTTATAAAATTCACTACAGTCACTGTGACAGTCACTCAACAGTCACTAGCACAGATTATAGAGATTACTATAGATATTTAACTCTGGGCGAGGGGAGTCGTACCGTCATCCGTGCGGGGGGAATAGTTTGTATCAATGTCCAGGAATGGCGCTAATAGATATTACAAGTTTCAATTTACCATGCGTACCAATCACTAAATATATAAATTTTTATATTCCTAAGTTTGTTACCAATTAACCTAAAAATTAGTATAATAATATACATGTGAAATATCTGTGGTAAGTAAAGAAGGATTCGAGTAACCTTAATGTCAATTTGTGAATTTGTGGTACTTTTACTAATCGTCAAAGAAGTGATTCCTGTGTTATCCTGTGTTATTTATTAAATTACTATTATAATGGTTTGCAGATGCATTGTGAAAAGTTGTAAAAATTCTTCATCTGGAATTGTGAGAATTCACAGTTTTCCTAAGGAATTGGAACTTTTCAATAAATGGACTGCTGCAGTTCAAAAAGATATTGAATATGAGAAGAGGAGAAATTATGTTGTTTGTGATGTTCACTTTAGTGATGATAGCAAATATGTTGTCAAGCAAGGGCATATAGTCCAAAAGCTTTAACAAGACCGAACACAAATTTTGTAAAACTTTTTAAAAGGTGTAATGATGTCTTGCATTACTTTCTTCCGAAAATATGTTTTAACGAAAATGTTAATGTAAGTTTGGTGTCGTATGTGGGTACCTTAGTACAAAATAATTTTACATGCGAAGTACAAATAGTTAATAATTTTATAATACTTTGCTATACGCAAATCCTATAATATTGTTTAAAAATGTTATTTTTTGATATAATTGTAAAATTTATTGTTATTATGAATGTGTTATAATAAATAAATTAATAATAAACAATGTTTTTAGTTTTTCAATATATTATGATTTAAAATATTAGTGAAAAAATAAAATATTATGTAATATTTAAATTCCAGCCGATTTTATTGCGCGATTACAGCGCTGTTGGTGATATTGGTATGAATTATTACTTGGTCACAAAAATAGGTGGGGAGTTGAACATCTATGGTAACCTCTATAATCTGTGGTCACTAGCGTCAAATCTAGCGTCACTAGATCATAAATTTAGAAGGAGTTTGCACATAGACTTCTAAGCCCATGCATTACAAACTAGTAGTATCAAGTATCTATACCACAGAAAAAAGATTCTGACCAGGGTAAGTGCACTTTTTATTCTGCTTTTATTACTTATTTTATTCGTGTAGTTCAATTGATATTTTTGGTTGTAAATAAATTTAAAATTTATACTATGTGGACGATTGTTTGTTGTAAGAAAATCATAACATTAATGGAAACTTTTAAAAGTCCGGTTTCTAATAATTGTAAGACATTTTATACAATTTTGAAAAATTATATTAGATTAATTTTAACATAAAAATTACAGATTATTTTTAACCGCCAAGTATAACACGTGGTACATGGCCGCATGGGTCCGGATTTCGAGTAACAGTAATTATTCGTTTACTACATTGTTATCAAAGCCTGCAATAACAACATTATGAAACCAAAGAAAAAGGATTCTGGTCAGGGTAAGAGTACTTTTTATTCTACTTTCATTATTTATTGTAATCATGTAGTTCAATAAATATTAAATGGTTGATTTATCAAAAAATTTAAATATGACAAACAATTTCGAGCTCTAAAATTTATCGTATTGTTCAACCTTAAAACTTGGGAGTTTAAAAAAGAAATTATTTTCTTATCGTTATTTAATAATTAGGGTCTTATAATTATAATCAGGTCTATGTATTATGTATCCTAAAAGGTAACCGCTATATGATAAAAATTCTAAAAATAAAAATTAAAAATAAAAGCACCTTATTTTAAAATATACTGTTCCCTTTAAAAAGAAAAAAATAATTTTTTCTTCTTCATTTAACAACAAATTCTCAGACACTTTACTCGAAAAATTAACTTATCATCCTCCGCCCCCCCCCCGTTACAAAATTTAAACATTAATTTTGAAGTCAGGGGAAACGGTAAATGTTTAATATGGAATGTATAAGCAGGTTTCGTAAGTGGCAAAGGTTTACAATTATAAAATAAAATTTTAAAATTTAAAAGAATTGAAAATAAAGAGTATTATGTTTGAAAAAATTGCATGTTACCTTGAGCTCACTAAATAAAATTGGAAATTTGAAAAACGACTTTGAAAATACTTAGATCATTATCATGATGAATCTTTAAATCAGTTCTGCTTCTGATTATTTATTGAAGAGAATGTTTTCTGATTTCTCAAATCTATTTTATCATTGTGCTTTTGCCTGTAATTGATTACTAATTACTGCATTAAATGTTTTTTAGGTGATCACCCATTCTAACAATTGTCAAATTTAAAAAGGTAAGTTTGGTGTTTATTTTTATTAAAAAAACTTCTCTTTATTGCTTTTTATAATGATTAATAAACCGATCTTACTCCTGACAATTCGTTCGATAATATTATGATTGTTTCAATATTGCCGATACAAAATTTTGTTTTTTACTTTAAAATTAATTGTGCCATTAAATAAGTATTTAATAGCACTTAAACTTACTGGTCACAAGTAAACAAGGTACAGTGTACTAAACTAATTAAAATCAACAAACTTTTCACCACATTTATGTACTTATATTCCAACAAACGTACTGAACAATGGTCTAATATCTAATAGATTAAAACACGTTTATGTTACGGAAAAAGTACGTATACCGGTACAAGTACACATTTTCTAGCTATAGTCGGATTTTTTCTAACTCGCGTATAACTAATCTCCAAGTGCAGTGAAATTTAACGTATAACATTTGGTTATCTTTGTCATATTTAGAAAAAAGTAACTATTAGAAAAGAGACAGAAAAAAAAAGTACGTTGCCGTAACTTTGTAATGAAAATGAATTAAATGTACGTCGATATTAACTATTTTAACTGTCATCTCGTTTGATTTTTGACATAATCTCGTCAAAAATTATGACATCTGACATCTCGTTTGATATAAAGAACCTTAAGACATACGTTTTGTAAATTTTAATTCATACAATTTTTTTGATAAGTCATACGCGAGTTAAAAAAAATTCGACTATACGTACTTTTTCCGTAACATTTAGATTGTTTAATTGTTATTTTTTGACTGAATTTATTAACGGTTTTTTAGTTATAAGTTATAACTAACAAACTTTCGTCTTATTTATTAGTTATAACTTATAACTAATAAATAAGACGAAAGTTTGTTAGTTTTATTGCGTTAAATATGAACAAAATCATTATAGGTAATTTAATTAATAGAAAAATAACCTAAAAAATGAATTTATTAAGTATTTATGTGGTATTTAGTAGTATGTAATGTTAAAATAATCAAACTAAAGAAATGTTAAAATAATATTTTAACATTATTTGTTTAGTTTGATTATTTTAATTTAATTCAACTTGAAAATAGGTTATATAATAGTTTAAACAAGAGCAGAAAACAAATTGAAAAGCAATTTTCGTAACAATAGTTTGTCGGTCGCCATTTTGTTTTCTATTAAAATTTTTGTTTTAAATCTTCTGGGGAGACAAAAAAATTGCTTTTTATTTTCTACTCGTTGATATTGTTGGTCTCATAACTAAATACTTTTTATTCTTGAACGCAGTTTCCTGTATTTTATCAAAACACACATCTTTTAAGCGACAATTTTAGATTTTTTGCATGTACGGAGCCATATATTTTATAAATTAAAAAAAAAACCACATCTGGTTATGATTATTTATTAAAGATAATATTATTATTATTATTATTATATTATTATTATATAACAGTAAGTTTTGTAAAAAAAAATTTGTAAAAAAATATTTTTCTACGTACTTATGTATTATTTACTTTACGGTTGAAATTCATTACTTTAACGTTCTGTTTAGTTTGTTTATTTTTGACGTGACATGCTAGATAATAATTAGCACAAAAATCCAGTTAAAAAATTAATTCATTTATATAGTTTTATGTTTAATAATAAATTATCTCTTTAGTTTCTAAATATTTATGATGATTATGCTGTTTATGATGATTATAAACCAGTTCTGCTTCTGACAATTTGTTGAAGAGACTTAATTATGTACTGAATTTTTCTACCGTTTCTTTACTATTTAAATTTTTAAAAAAATATTTAACCACAACTTTTCATGTTTTAGTGATATCATCAAAACCATAAATTGATTTCATCAAGTTTACCGATGTTAATTATGAATCAATTTTAATGATGGATACAAATAACGTGAGTACAATTTTTTAATTATTATTTTTTTTTATACGATTAGAGGAAGGTAATATTAATTAATAAGATCGACCTGTAGCAAAGTTTAAGGCAAATGCGCAGACTCTTCGAATATCATAATTTTAAGAGGGGGACCGCTACGCATTTAACCACCACAAGCGCCACATGTTCAAAATTAGACAAATTTTTAACGGATGTACAAATGTTCAACACCTTAAATTTGTTTGCTTTTGATTGAAAATATATACAAACAAAAGATGTATTTAGGTCATGAAAAAATTTAATTACAAAATTCGGTTAATTGAAGTTTGAAAACAAATTGAAACAAGACGATTTTTTTACTGAAAATGGAAACCTGTCCAAAAATGTATACAAATTATTACATTACACAAATGACAGATTTATTATGCATACATTATTTTTATTTTGGGCATCCTAATAAAAATAGCGGTCTAGTGCGCATGCGGAATAAAAACGGCGGCTCTATGTAGACTTTAGTCTAGAATATTGTAGATGTCGTTCTTTTATAAAATTCACTACAGTCACTCAACAGTCACTAGCGTCAAATCTAGCGTCACTAGATCCTAGATTTAGAAGGAGTTTGCACATAGACTTCTAAGCCCATGCATTACAAACTAGTAGTATTACGTATCTATACCACAGAAAAAAGATTCTGGTCAGGGTAAAAGGCCGTTCACACTATAAAATTTTGCTTAACATTTTCGTTAAAATTTCTTTAAAATTCTTTAAAATTTGTGGATTTAAAGATTTGTGTTTACACCTTAAAATTATTTTACGCGAAAGTAAAATGTAGAAGCAAGAACATCAAGTGATTAGTTGTGCAATTTTAACAACTGTATTGTTAAATCTATACAGAAAAAAAAAGTCCATTAAAAATCAAAAAATTAAAAAAATTTGGCTCCGAAAGTGGCTTGAAAGACGTGATTGTGGTCGAGGTTTATCGAATTTTGCTATCAATGAATTAGCAGTTGAAGATGAAAGAAGTTTTAAACACCTTACCATGATGGCTTGACTATTCATATTTTCTAATTAAATAATTTTCAATAAAATAATTACTAATTGTAATATTAGAATACATAATAAAATAGGTTAGAATTACATATCATAATAGGTTCTATAACAGGTGACCACATGACAAGTGAACGCACGACAACCGAACGGTCACGGTCAACTCGGCGACGTCAACTCGGTGACGGTTAACTCGGCGACGTCAACTCATCGACGGTCATCTCGGCAACCGATCAACTCGGCGATGGTCATCTTGGCGACTGGTCAACTTGGCGACGGTCATCTCGGCGATCGGTCAACTCGGCCATGATTTGTTTAATAGCAGAAGAAATACAGGAAAAATAAGTTAAATTACTTAGGCCTGCTTTTGCAATAGTCAGTTAAATTTAGGTATAGCTAACCCCAGAAATAACGTTATCACAAGGATTAAATTCGTTTTCATTCATGTCGAACTTATGAAATGAAATTATTAAGCTTCAAACTTATTAAATTGATCCTCGGTTAACTCACTTATATCCATGGTCCGCCGAGGGTATAAGATATAAGTTGTTGAAATTCAAATGTTTTTTTGTAATCAGTATTCACAAGTATGCACTACTACGTAGAAACTACCATGAAAATAAAACATTAAAATAACTTCGTACTTATTGCACTGCTCGAATAAATAAATTACAATAAGGGTTTGGCGTACTATATTTAATATTTTGGTAAATGTAACGTAACGGTTTCTAGATTTAAATTAGGATTAAATTTTAAAAAAATTTGCAACCCATAAAAAATGATTGGGCAATTAAAGAACGAATTCTATAGAAAAGGGGAGGGGAAAAAATTGAAAAAATTAAATATCACAAAGTAGTAATACCTCCAATGTACATTGTCGGCACCCGATAAAATGTTATTCAGGTGAAATACGAAATTTGTAATAATTTTTTCTTATTTGTTCACCGAATTGACCGTCGCCAAGTTGACCGGTCGCCGAGTTGATCGTCACCGAGTTGACAGGTCGCCGAATTGACCGTCGCCGAGTTGACCGGTCGCCGAACTGACGTCGCCGAGTTGTCGCGTACCGACAACCGAATACATGGCGAGTGACCACGCTGACAAGTGACCACACTGACAAGTAAACACACAGACAAGCGACCACCCTGACAAGTGAACACATATACAACTAAACCCGCGGTCAACTGAACACATTCATAAAATAAAATAGAACATAAAACTTGATCTAAAACCTAATTTCGACTGTTCTTACTTATTTCGATAAAATTGAAATATTATTAAAAATACAATAATAAAGTAATACTCAAAATAAACTCATTAATAAACTATATTCTTTATTATATCTAAATATACATTTAAAATAGTATTTTTAATATACTGACGAATTACTGCAAGTATCATCTTTCTTATTTATAGTTTTTTTTAACTGAAGATATTTTAACATACTTATTTGTTGATTTATCATCACAACTACCCATTTCTCCATAAGAGCAATGTATTTTATGTCGGTTTTCAAAAAATTTTTTTTACAGTAAATTCATTGAGTAACAATCTATATGTAAAAAAATTTTGAGAACTTAAATTGAAAATTGTTGTCACGCTCATATACATTTTTAAACTGATTTTATCCACTTGCACGCGTCCTTATATAGCCATATTTCTCAATCTTAGATTGGCACCACCGCACCGGTAAAAACAGGGTTTTCAAAAATTCAAATTTTAGGCCAGAGCCGTTTTAGGCGGTGAAAAACTTTCTGTAACAAAATATTTAAATTAAAATATTACGTTTGGGTTCAGTTGTGTATGTGTTCACTTGTCAGAGTGGTCACTCGTCCGTGTGTTCACTTGTCACTGTAGTCACTTATCCGTGCGTTCGCTTGTCAGTGTGGTCGCTTGTCAGCGTGGTCACTCGTCATGTGTTCAGTTGTCGTGCGTTCACTTGTCGTGGGTTCGCTGATATCACAAAACACACCATAAAACCCACTATATTTTACGTAAAATTTTAAGGAAATTGGTGCCGCCCTATTCCTTAAAATTCGTTAAAATTTCTCTTAAACGTTCTTTTAAGCAAAATTTTACAGTGTGAACGACCTTTAAGTGCACCTTTTATTCTGCTTTTATTACTTATTTTATTCGTGTAGTTCAATTGATATTTTTGGTTGTAAATAAATTTAAAATTTATACTATGTGGGCGATTGTTTGTTGTAAGAAAATCATAACTTTAATACAAACTTTTAAAATTCCGGTTTCTAATAATTGTAGGACATTTTATACAATTTTGAAAAATTATATTAGATTAATTTTAACATAAAAATTACAGATTATTTTTAACCGCCAACGTGATTTTTAACGTGATACATGGCCGCATGGGTCCGGATTTCGAGTAACAGTAATTATTCGTTAACTACATTGTTATCAAAGCCTGCAATAGCAACATTATGAAACCAAAGAAAAAGGATTCTGGTCAGGGTAAGAGTACTTTTTATTCTACTTTCATTATTTATTGTAATCATGTAGTTCAATAAATATTAAATGGTTGATTTATCAAAAAATTTAAATATGACAAACAATTTCGAGCTCTAAAATTTATCGTTATTATTCAACCTTAAAACTTGGGAGTTTAAAAAAGAAATTATTTTCTTATCGTTATCTTATAATTAGGGTCTTATAATTATAATCAGGTCTATGTATTATGTATCCTAAAAGGTAACCGCTATATGATAAAAATCAAGGTTTTCGGCAAACCGGTATTACGAATCGTTTTCACAAACCACTTTTATAACATGATCTTCATAATAAAGGATTTTATAACCTTTATAGTGCAAAATATAACAATATTTTAGTTATAAATATAACAACAATATAACAATTTCCGTAAACGATCAATACGTTTTATTAAAAAACTTAAATTTTCAAAAGAAATGTCTTTTTTTTTCTTTTTATTGCTATGGTCTTAAACTTTCTGACGGTAGTTATGTAGATCTGTCTCCATAGCACGAAGATTCTAATCTTATGAATAATTTCTGATAATTTTGGTTCATTTTAAAAAGTTCTTACACTTTCTGAAATTTTATTTAAAACTTTTTGTACGATTTTTACTTTTTTCTTTTAATTTAGATATTTTTTACTCACTGCTCACTTAGTTCTCTGTAGCAACTCCGTTTGTTGCCAACAATATAAGCAATGTATTTCTTTGAAAAGTTTTATAAATTAAAGAGGATATTAAATTTTGTGTTTATCAAAAATTCGAAGTTTTTTCTTTTTTTATTATTTATATAGTGTAAGATTTTTAAAAGTTTTTTAATTATATACGTAACTAATTTACAAATCTCTGGTTGTATTGGCGTGGCCGCCGCGTGTATAGTACACATCGAATACTACTGATATTCAACAATTATGTAGGTATATGTAATGTAACATCACTAAAGCATCACATTAAAAAAGTATTCGATCAAACCCCGGAAATAATTTCATAATTTTACATAATTTAAATCAATTTAAATTTATTGGCGGCAGAGCAGGCAGTTAAATTTATTAATTAATTCATAACCCTAATCAGTATCTCAACTTTTTGCGGAATTGTTTGTAGGTTTATTTACACAAATAAAAAATAATTTCTATAAATATTTCTGAATAAAAAATATAATATTTTGCTTTATGTAAGTATATCTCATTGAATTGAAAAAGTATTACATATCAACGTGTTTTTTAAAGTTATTTTATTGGTAAATCGATATAATTATATATTGTCGTGTTTTGAAACCTCATAAAATTATTTTAAAATTTGTTTTGTTTTGATTTCAAATTGTCTTAAATTTCGTATATAAAAACTTTATAAATGATTTTATTTTGTTACGATATTGGTAATAAAGGTGAAGGTTTACAATTTTAAAATAAAATTTTAAAATTTAAAAGAATTGAAAATAAAGAGTATTATGCTCGAAAAAATTGCATGTTACCTCGAGCCCACCAAATAAAATTGGAATTTGAACGACAACAAGATTATTTTAAAATTAATAAATCAACCTTTGAAAATACTTAGATCAATACCATGATGAATCTTTAAATCAGTTCTGCTTCTGATTATTTATTGAAGAGAATGTTTTCTGATTTCTCAAATCTATTTTATCATTGTGCTTTTGCCTGTAATTGATTACTAATTACTGCATTAAATGTTTTTTAGGTGATCACCCATTCTAACAATTGCAATACTTCTAAAGGTAAGTTTGGTGTTTATTTTTATTAAAAAAACTTCTCTTTATTGCTTTTTATAATGATTAATAAACCGTTCTTATTCCTGACAATTCGTTCGATCATATTATGATTTTTTCAATATTGCCGATACAAAATTTTGTTTTTTATTTTGAAATTAATTGTGCCATTAAATAAGTAATTAATAGCACTTAAACTTACTGTTCACAAGTAAAAAAGATACATTGTACTAAACTAATTAAAATCAACAAACTTTTCAACACATTTATGTACTTACTATATTCCAACAAAGGATGGTTTTGCAATTGCAGAATGCAAAATCGCACGTGCGATTAGTCCCTGAAACCTTACGCACGTGCGATTTTTTGAATTAGAACTTGTTCTAATTTCATGCGATTTTTTGGTGCGATTTTTTGCTGCCGACTTAAAAATGTTTAAGTAAAAACTATAAAGACAACATTTTATTGTTATTTCACAGTTTGTTTACCTATAACCTTGTGTTAGTTACTAAAGTTTGTAATAAAGAAAGTATTATTTTATTTTTAAACATTTTTTTATAACATTTATAAAAAAATTAATTAAGTATTTAAGTGGAGCAAACATTTATCGGAAATATTCATCGACCTGATATTACTATATACTATTATTAAATATAAATTAAATCTAAACGTTATAAAAACATCTAGGTTATTATTTACTAAGCTGACCAGTTATTTTCAAGTTGACACTATAAGTTGGTATTCATACAAATATGTCATTTATTACTGAATCCCCTAAAAATAAATGCCTCGTGTAAAGTGACTATGAGATAAGTCGCTGCGACTTTGCGTATGCCAAAAAATCCCTGCAACTAATCGCAGCGATCAATCCCATGAAAAAATCCCCTCGTGTAAAGTGCCTTAATATCTAATAGATTAAAACACGTTTATTTTACGGAAAAAGTACCTATACCGGTAAATGTGCACTTATGCCGGCGCCTATGGTAAATGTACATACAATGTACTTTTCCCAATAGATATAGGTATATCTGCACATATACCAAGCGATGCTGGGAAACGTATATTTTTTATCTTTTATCATTTATTATCATTTACTATTAAGTGAAACTCAAACAAAATAAAAAATAAAACAACAAAATACCAACTACAAAATAATATATTTAAAACGTTATCTTCAGAAATTCATTAAAAATTCAAATTTCAAAAAATTTGTAAATTCTAAATATTAATAAAATTCGAAAAATCTACAATAGTAACATTATAATTTTAAAATCACTTCTCTTTTTATCGTCACGCAAGTCTAACCCCCTCCCCCTTTTACACTCTTTCATAATTTATAAACTTAGTGTGCTATAATTATAATTTCACAACACCCATTTAGATATTTTTTTTAAATAAATTAAAAATTTAAAAAATAAATAATAATAATGGTAGTAGTAGAATAAAAATAGTGTGATAATTGTTGACCTTCCATAAATATATATTGGGAAAAAATTGTCGAGATATGCGGTCAATAAAACAATACGATTGTCCGACGTTTCGGGATCTTTATTGTCCCATATTGTTCCCATTATAGTCTTGAAAATGAGACAATAAAGATCCCGAAACGTCGGACAATCGTATTGTTTTATTGACCGCATATCTCGACAATTTTTTCCCAATATGTAGTAGTAGAACTCTACAGGTTTTGCAGGCTCACGGCTTGAAAATTATATTTAAAATAAATATTAATGCCTTAAATTAATATTATTAAACTAAACTAAAACTAAAACCAGAATAATAGTTAATTAATCTTTATTGCATCCTTGCTGTGGAATTTCAAATTTATCAAGTTATTTGTTTAAAAATATTATAACATTGAAAGGTACGTTAGTTAATTTATTTATATTCACGTTATCCTGTATTCGTCGATTTACTTTTACTAAGGTACTTGTTCACATGTGTACATTTACTGGTAATTGTAAGAATAACTATGTCTTTTAAATTACTCAACGCACTTCTACTAACTACCATGGAATATGTACACATTTACCGGTAAATGTATACATTTTTCAGTAACGTACATTTTTTTTGTAACATTTAGGGCCGGTATTATAAAGCATAAATAAATCACTAGTTAGTTAATTTCAAAGTAAATTTACTTGACTACTAAAATTTACGAAATAAAATTTGAGTACTATAAAGGAAAGTAACCAAGTAAATAACTAACTTAATATTTACTTTCCTATTATGTTTAGACGTTTTGGTACCAGATGTCTTGGTCATGGTGCATGAGATTTTATGATACGTTAGAACTAATTTTTAAATTTTATAGTTATAGCGTTGATTGAAGAATGGTATCAACCAATCAACGGTTATAGGCTATGTGTAAGTTCACAACTAGCGCCCACTGATTGGGCGCACTTGCACTTTTCATGGAATACCTTTCATTTAAAACGAATAACCTCACAAATAATTGTGATCACAACAAATAAAAACAAACGAAACAAAATGTTAAAATAATAAATTTTAACTGTTTAGTAAAGAATACGTACTTACATAGAAAAATAATATTTAAAAAACAATAAAAAATACATAAATTAACATTTAACAGGTTTGGACTTTAATATTTGAATAAGAAAAAAAATATAAAAATAAAAATTGATAACAAATCTTTAAATGTTGACTAACAATTTTTTAAATAATAAATTTCGTTTTAAAAAAATATGATAAAAATTTAAAATAAATAATTTTGTAATACGATATAAAGGCTTTTATTTCACGATTATTTGCGATCATTATATAACAAAAGAAAAACATAAAAATAATGAGAAGCAAGAAAATATTATATACCAAACAAATTGAAAAATTAACATTAAAAAACCAAGATATTAAAAAAAAATGTTATGGGAGAAAAATAAATTTTGTACCAAATAGCCGCATACGAATAAGCGAACGAAAGCAAACATGTATTTTAATATCACTTTAATATTAAGTTCAGGTTTGAAATAATAGGAATTTGATTATTTTTAAAATTATGTATGTCAGACGCATCTCAATGTAATTAGCAGATTCGCAGTATTTAGTTCATTTATAAAATAAAAAAAATGGTTGACAATTATTTTATTTTGCATATTTTCAATTCTTTAGTGCTATTGATAGCGCTAATTTTTGTGTTTTTAAGTGCATATTAAAGCGCTAAAAGTTTACTTTTTTAGTGCTATAACTTCCAAACTCTGGTAATAACTAATAAGTAAGACGAAAGTTTGTTAGTTTTACTGCGTTAAATATGAACGAAATCATATGTAATTTAATTAATAGAAAAATAACCTAAAAAATTAATTTATTAATTATTTATGTGGTATTTAGTAGTATGTAATGTTAAAATATTCAAACTAGATAAATGTTAAAATAATATTTTAACATTATTTGTTTAGTTCGATTATTTTAATTTTTTTTATTAATTAATTTTTTTATTAATTATTATTTAAATAATTAAACTTGAAAATAGGTTATAGTATAATAGTTTAAACAAGAGCAGAAAACAAATTGAAAAGCAATTTTCGTAACAACAGTTTGTCGGCCGCCATTTTGTTTTTCTATTAAAATTTTTGTTTTAAATCTTTTGGGGAAACAGAAAAATTGCTTTTTGTTTTCTACTCGTCGATATTGTTGGTCTCATAACTAAATACTTTTTTTCCTTGAACGCAGTTTCCTGTATTTTATCAAACCATATATCTTTTCAGCGACATTTTTAGATTTTTTGCATCTACGAAGCCAGATATTTTAAAAATTTAAAAAAACCACATCTGGTTCTGATTATTTATTGAAGAAAATATTTTTTTGATTTTTCAGATCTGTTTTGGAAGTTTATTTTTCACATTTAATTTTTAATAATCAATGCTTCATTATATGTTTTACGTGAGTATTTATCTTACAACTTACAGTACTTTAAACAGTAAATTTTGTAAAAAAAAATTTGTAAAAAAATATTTTTCTACGTACGTATGTATTATTTACTTTACGGCTGAAATTCATTATTTTATCGGAAAACATAAACAAAGCGATGCTTTCCGAATGCCTTCTCGGGTGACAAAGCGAGGCATTCCTAGTCACATAACAAATCGACTGGTAATGTAAAATTGACTGGTAATGAGTTTTCATTACTGGTCGCTTCTGTCACTTCTGCATTTCATATCATTTGTATTATAAAATGCCATTAAAAAAAGTTTTGTCCGACGTAAGGTTCGAACTTGCGATCACCAAATGACGTTATGATTCAATCACTTAATGCAATGCACCACCAAGGGTTGATGTAATATAATTGTTTAATATGGTTAATATTATTAACATGTGATAATAATTTTTGAACAATACTATGTAAGTTATGAATTAAATTTTATTTCAATTTCGTGAACATTTAAATTTTACTTTTTATAAATTTTTAAACGTGAAATATGAACACATAATAAAATTTTCGTAAACTTAATGTAACGCACTTCGTGCGACTAAGAAGGGTTGCATGTGTATTTTATTTAAGTAACGGATAATTTTCGAGGCTCGGCCAGTAATAAACGTTCTGTTTAGTTTGTTTATTTTTGACTTGACATGCTAGATAATAATTACCACAACAATACAGTTAAAAAATTAATACATTTAAGTAAAGATTTATGTTTAATAATAAATTATCTTTTTAGTTTCTAAATATTGCTGTTTATGATGATTATAAACCAGTTCTGCTTCTGACAATTTGTTGAAGTGACTTAATTATGTACTGAATTTTTCTACCGTTTCTTTAATATTTAAATTAAAAAAAAATATTTAACCACAACTTTTCATGTTTTAGTGATATCATCAAAACCATAAATTGCTTTCATCAAGTTTACCGATGTTAATTATGTTAATTATGAGGGATACAAATAACGTGAGTACAATTGTTTAATTATTATTATTCTTTTATAAGATTAGAGGAAGGTAATATTAATTAAGTAAAGTTAATTAAAGTTTAAGGCTAGCCACGAATGCGCAGACTCTTCGAATATCATAATTTTAAGAGGGGGACCGCTACGCATTTAACCGCCACAAGCGCCACATGTTCAAAATTAGACAAATTTTTAGCGGATGTACAAATGTTCAACACCTTAAATTTGTTTGCTTCGGATTGAAAATATATACAAACAAAAGATGTATTTAGGTCATGAAGAAATTTAATTACAAAATTCGGTTAATTGAAGTTTGAAAACAAAGTGAAACAAGACGATTTTTTTTACATTTGTACTACACTGCATTATTTTTTGTATTTGTTTTACCACTTTTCGGTAACTTACTTTTATTATTTTCAGCAATAGTATCTTGTAATAGGATGTATGGTGGATCTACACATTTTTTGTTTTTCTTTAAATTGTTGCGAATTAATTCAGGAGCTATACATTCAGTGCAAAATTGTTGTAATTTGGGTAATATAGAATTATTCCTGAATAAATTAAAAGTGCTTATATACTGGTATCAAAAAATCCTGAAAGAGTTGATAATTGTATAAAATTATGTTATAAAAATTAACGTTTGTAATATCAATCAAATTAAGAATTTTTTAAAAATGGTGGTTTAGATTCTGTGGAAACTATTGGAAAGAACAATATAATGCAATTGAAAAAATGATTTTTATATTTTGCTTGGCCGAAATTTCGATGATGAGGTTGATAGAAATTTTACCATTAATAATAATTATATTAGAGAAATTGTAGGATTCGAGCTAAAAGAATGTTATAATGAGGTACTATATGGATGTATTGAAGTAAGTGGAAATGTATTATTCAATTTTGATAGGGTGGCAAAATCTCTAGCATATCATCAAGGAATAAAAATGTAATAAAATTTATTATTATAGTATAATGTAAGATTAAAATGTATTCTCATTTTTGTACTTGTATTGCAGTATATCGTTAATAATTATGTACGTTTTATTTATAATAAAAAATATGGGTATTCACTTTTAACATTTTTTAATTCCGATTAATACAATGGTGATTTGTCCAAACTATATGGTAGAAGTTTGAATGAGTCAATAAATCTTAACATTATTTTACTACCCTTTATATAATTATTTACTAAATAAAATGTATCTATCCTTGTTCACTGGAAGTAAAAATACACATTCTTTAATTTTAATAACATTTCAGAAATTATTTTTTATATTGTTATATCATAGAGATTTTTGATTATACATAACACTTTTCATCTCAGTAAATCAGTAGGTTTATTGATACGAAAGCTGCATAAGCGACCGAAAATTTTTAAGATGAAACGATAAAAAATTATCTGAGGTGAATTCACTATAGGTAAATTATAGGTAAATATGAAAATGGTATGAAAATCTATGTACGTACCTATTCGTTATACTTCAATGCTATACAAGGTACAAAACCGACGTTAGTGTTGCTTAGGAGTTAATTTGTGGTATAATATTTAAAGAATAAAAGTTGTACTTCATCATTAATCATTATTTTAAAATTTTATAAAAAATAATTTTACATGTTACAAATAGATTGTCTTGCACAAAAAGTATTGAAGATTATAATAACAAATTGTGTCCTACAAATAACGCCAAAAATAAATATAATTTGTTTTAGATTCTTACGATAAGTTAATTACTTTTTATCATTAAAATAATTCATAAAATTTCTAAGCAGACTTTCAAAGTGATAATTGAACATATTATTTTAACGCCTATTGTTGAACCTCCTGATAGATGCCGTATGAATAAACATGGGATTTATCCGATTCCAATACTACACTGCCGGTTGTATTATAATAATAATAATGTATTATAATAATAAATTATTAAATATTATGATAACGATATCTGTTTAATTTAAAATTAATTTTTTCATGAATAGTAAAATATTCCAACAATTTTGAAGTGTTATACGTTTTATGTATGATTGAACTGCTGTATACATTTTGCTATGTTAAATTTCATAAAAAAATTTCCACCTTACTTTTCTCTACCACGGCGTAGTTCTGAGTTGCGGAATCAAAGATAGTCTCACTCGAGGGTAGTCGGTTCTATGATTGCTTCATACGAAGATATTCAAAAAAAAAATTCCAAATTGTTAAATTTCGCCGTGCATGAGGCTCTTTATTTTAACTTGTGAAATGCAGTACCTTATCTTTCAATGCACACGTTGCTTTTTAAATGTAATTTTGCTTTTCGAATTTAAATTTTATTTACTCTCCAAGCAAATCCAATTAAAAAAATACTTCGAATTAAATTAAAAAATAAATCAATTTTAATCAAATAAAAATAATCTTCACGGTCAAATCAGACCAAAATATTTTTAAAACATATCCAATCAATATTGAAATATTATAAATCACACTTTCAAATTTATTTCACAAAAATCTTCACCGAGCGCAAAAATTTATTAAACCGCTCCGTCCGCCATGTTTGGCAAAAAGCCTTAAATTCTCTGTGATTTGTCCCCGCCTAGCAAATTTTTCAAAGTTACAACTTAATAGTTAATCAAAATTTTACTAAATTGCACAGGGTGGGTCCAAATAACTTTGTAACACGACATCAAACCCCCGTTGCTAATTGCTGTTTTGAGCGCAGCTCGAAACGAAATTCGCAAAAATTGATGCGTGTTTGAAAAAATGAATCTACAAAAATTATTATGCACAATATTACAATATTTAAACAAAATAAATTCAAATTTAAAAATGAATTAAAATAAAAAAGGCTTATTTATTTCAAAAATTTTCAGGCATCATAAATTCATTTCATTCAGTTTCCTTTATTTTTCTTTATGGACCTTCCATAAATTAATCTTAGTTTTCGGCGTCCAGTTCAACGGAATCTTGCCTCTTCTCTTTAACCCCCGACTCATTCAAACCTTCCGGTTATTGTTTTTTTTTCTTAACTTTCTGTTTTGTTGCCACCTGATTCATGCTATCCAGTTTTTCCATTTCTAATCTTTTAATTTTTAATCTTATAAGAATTTGAAATTAATAGTTGAGATAGAGGTCGTTTATAATCTACAAAGTAGATAAATTTCAAAATACAAATTCGTAGCAGGACATCGGTAGTTTAGGTTAGTTTAGAGCACGTGGGATGTTACATGATCGGTTGAAAGAAATGGTAAGTTTCATTTTATATTTTCTTTGTCAATACGAGCCTGATGAGGGCAATTTCGTTGGGTAATACCACGAATAAGTCCGAAACATGTCGTTCGTTTAGGCGTTTTAAATTTAATAATTTTTTTCTTGCTATTTTTTTCATTCGTTATTGATTCCTAATACGGCCCTGACTACCGATGTCCTGCTACGAATTTGTATTTTGAAATTTATCTACTTTGTAGATTATAAACGACCTCTATCTCAACTATTAATTTCTTATTCTTAGTTTTTACGGTCAACAATAAGGTATTCGAAATTTTTATTTCATTTACCGTTAATTATTTTTAATCTTATAGCTTCTTGTTTTGTGCTATCGCGTTTTTCTATTTTTAAAATTTTTGCTTCTTGTTTAATAATCGTCACTTGCTTTTCAATTTTTGATATTTTCGCTTCTTGTTTTGTAATTTCTACTTTTGTAGCTTCTGAATTGTAGCTAATTCACTTCTGAAGCCTTCCCAATCTGTGAACTTTGACGTCAGTGTGGCTTTCGATATTATTTTTGAGGTAAGAGTTATGACTAGAGCCCGGATTCTAAGCATTTTGCTTATTGCTCTAAATTATAAGCAGAAGATATTCCTTTTAGATCTTGACGTTTCGTAAAAATTGCAGTGATTTGACCTAATGTTGATAGTGCTTTTTTTTCAAGATTTTGCTTAAAACGTATGTTGGTGCTTATTAGAGCTTTTTTTAATGACCGACGAAGTACATGATTAAAGTTTAAACAGAACTCAAAGTATTTTATTAAAATTTAATTTACTGCACATGTCTGGCACATGGGTTATCTCGTGTTGCCGAAACAATTTGCCTTAAATTTTCTTTGGTTAATAGTTTATTTAATTTCAAATGCAAAAAGAATTTTTGTAACGGTGCCTCTGAGAGTGCAAGCTTTTAAAGAAAATTTTTTCGATTACACCTCTACTTCCCAAACCAGTGCTTAAAAGGTAAAGAACGTGGCTCAATGCTGTCATATATTATGGGACAAATTTTGAACATTTTCTAAGATTATTGTCAGAATTATCGTCGGCAGCAATAAATGAATGTCAAAAAATTTTTAAGAATACATTAATTCGAAAACAATAAATTAAGTTATACTATTAAAGCTAACTTTTCATACGTTCCATCATCCATCAAAATTTTGAAAAAAAAGTATTTGCCTTTAGTGGAATAGGTAAAAATTATAAATAATCTCAGAAAAAAAAACTTTGAAGATGCAAGTGAGTGTGGGACATCAAATCTATGTCGAGTTTTACGCGTCCCCTGAATTGCAAATTTTAAAATGCTGATTTTTCGAAAACTAATGCCTAATCTTACAAAATTTTTATTGCAATGTGCTTAGAAAAGTGTCTTCTTTTCAATAGTGCATAGGAAAATGTTCAAATCATGAGGTGAATTGGGTTCCTATTTCGTCGGTTGATGTTGAACAAAGTTTTTCGATTTATATGCAGGTGTTAAAGAACAGACGACAATTTTTCATTACAAAAAATTTGGAAAAATATATGATAATTTTTTTTAATAATTATTAAGCGAATTTCTAACTAATATTTAATAAAAATTAAATTTTAATCTTTAATTTTTAGTGCTTTTTTTCTATTTTATAGAACTTTTTTCTTTGTTTTTTGAAACTTTTTAAAGCGCTTATTTTGAAATTATAAGAGCTTTTAAATCCGGGCTCTAATTATCAATATTATGTCTGTCTCTATCGGTTATATCTTGCAGAAGAGATAGTACTTATACATTGCGTGCGTTTTATTTTATTATGAGAAAGATTTTTGACTACAATTGCGTTTTCTAATTTTATTTTTAAAATATTTATTTTTATTCTTTTTGACGACGATCGTTGAAGTAACTGTTTTTTTGTATCCATTTCAATTCCCGACAACACACTGCATTTTCAAGCGTTTACCATCACCAACTGTTAGGTATGTTTGAGTCCCCCTGGACACTCTTATTTTTAAAACATTGTAGCACCTCTGTTTTTATATTTTAGCCCTGAGGATGGATTAATATATAGTCCGAAACGTTGGCCAGCAGTTAATTTGTTTGATTTGCTTCCCCTTTACACCCAATATTCGTCTAATTTATTTATTAAGTACCTTTCAATGTCATACTATTTTTAAATAAATAACTTGTTAAATTTGAAATGCCACAGGAACAATCCGGTATGTAATAAAGATTAATTATTATGCTGGTTTTACTTTAATAAAATTAATTTAAAGAATTAATATTTATTTTAAAATATAATTTTTAAGCCATGGGCCGTCAAGGCTTGTAGAGCTCTACTACTATTATTCTTCTTCTAGTTGAAAAGAGGAAGTGGAAATGAAGCCAATTTGTACTCCATATATTCAATGAGTTCGGCAACAAGTTTTTTTCGCAATAGCAATTCGTTGAAATAGCATCAAAGGCATCTATAGGCACCTCCACATCGTACACCTAGATCGTGGAACTAATTGTGGCCAGAGGACGAACTCGGTTGTCACGCTTTATTTTTACATCCTTGAAATTTTCTCCAACGATAGCCTCGATTGAACTCGTCAACATAATACGCGGCGTTAAACCCCTACATTCAATTTCAAATAGCACCTCATGCTTCAAAAGATGTTTTGGATTCATTTTGACTTATTAAAAAATAACTTTAATGTCTGCAAAATTTAAAATAAAATAAAATGTAATACTTAAAATATCAATAATATTGGTCTTTTGTCAAATCACTAATTTTGTTAACAAAACCTAATTTTGATCAAATGCCCTATTATCCCTTAATTTTACAAACATCAGTTCATCTTCAAATTTACGCAAAAGATATTTTTTTCAATTTTCCAAATAAACCTGAATACACTAACCATTTTTCTAACCACAAACTACTCTTCATCTAAATTCCTTTAATCTCGCCCCACATGTGGGCGCCAAAATTTGTTACGAACCCTTTTATTTTTTAGGTCCTCGCGAACAAGTCTCCGGCTACTCAAGTGGAGAGAAAAAAACTGGGCCAGTCAGGGCCTGGTAGGAATTTCGAATACCTGAGCAATTTGCTGATTAGAAAAACAATTAGATACTAAAATAAATTTATTCAAACAAAAATATGCACATTTTAAATAATATGAACTAATAATCTTAAATCTAAATTACATTCACTCACTTGATTCATACTAATTTATTATAGCAATAAACAAAATAATTTCAACTGACTTATTTTAACTTTAGATACATTTGAACAATAATAGTATATTATAGGCCAAGGTTGTGAAGACTGTCATTATAGCCATAGCGCCAAGATTATATTCCGAGGTGCGAAGCACCGAGGAATATAAGGCGCGTAGGCTATAATGGTCTTCACAACCGTGGTTTATATACGATTTTTTCCACTACTAGGTTTATTGGCATCATTTTAAATGCTTGTGAATAAAAAAATTTTCAAATTTAAAATATTTATTTCAAATGACAGTTTTGTTTATTTGACTTATTTCTTGAATTCGTAATAACTCAAGAACGGTGCTAGATATAAAAAAACTGAGCAAAAAATTCCCCCCCCCCCACCAAACCCCCTTACTGAATTATCACTAGGAATACATAAGCAAAAATTCAAATCGATCGCGCGCAAAAAAATTTACTCATAAAAATGAAATTCGTATTTTATACTTAAATTTTGTTTTGTTTTGTTAATTTGACAGTAGTTGTTGTCAAATTTAGTTTTTGAAAATTATCGCTGAGTTTTTTCTGCTTTAAAAAATGGATAGTGAAAATTTAAGTTGTACGCCGCCCGAAATTCGAAATATGGCTAAACAAGTAGCAGAAAATCTACTACCTGAGAAATCAAAAGATCTTTATATGAAAGTGTATATTTCATTCAAAAGTTGATGCAAGGATAAAAACGTCACTGGCATTTCTGAAAATGTACTTCTGGCATATTTCCAAGACTACGGAAAAGATAAAAAGGCTTCCACTTTATGGTCACACTATTCAATGTTAAAATCAACTCTTTCGTTAAAAGAAAATATAGATATAGCAAAATTTTTTAAATTAATAGCATTTTTAAAATGTCAAAATAAACATTATCAAGCCAAGAAATCATTAGTTTTTACCCACGAAGAAATAACAAAATTTCTCACAGAGGCACCTGATGAATGTTATATTGCAACTAAGGTAGGTTTTTCTTATTAATTGTTTAAAAAATGTTGTTAAAAAAATTTTATTTAATGTTTAAAAAACTAACAATAAATTATCATTGTAGGCAGTCCTTGTAATTGGTGTCGCAGGAGCATGCAGAAGTGATGAACTCTGTAATTTTTTATTGTCGGATGTAGTCATAAAAGATGATATGATAGTTATAACTATTCAAAACAGTAAAAATGGATCATCTAGAAAATTTGTAGTGATGGAGGCACTCTGGGTGCAAACAATTTTAAAATATTTAAAAATCTGTTCTGCCATAGATATGAAAAAATTGTTTATTTCTATAAGAAATGGCAAAGCAACAAGACAACATATTGGGCATAATACAATAGGGCAAATGCCAAAAAGAATTGCAATGTATTTAAAATTGGAAAATGTTCAATTGTACACGGGTCACAGCTTTCGCAGAACGTCAGCCACTATATTGGCATCCAACGGTGGTAATACACTCCAGCTCAAACAGCACGGAGGCTGGAAATCATCTACTGTCGCCGAAGGTTACATAGAAGATTCGTTGGCAGTTAAAAAAAGTATCGCACTTATGGTGCAAAAACCGTCAGCAACTACATCCCATGTTCCCAACGATGTTGAAATACCTTCAACATCTGCATCGTATGGTCCTACAATTGAAGAAACAAATACTTTCACCAACACTGAAATTAATATACCCACCACAAGTTCTTCGACCACCTCTACATTGTTAAATTTGGCTTCGTCAGGTATAACTATGAATTGTAATAATTGTGTAATTAACTACAATTTTTATAAATAAATTGTCAATTATTCATGAATTCAAAAATTTATAATTTCCGTTAATTTCAAACAAAATTAGTTCGTTGTTATTTTTGTAACCTAAAAAATAGAATTTTTAAATAAATATTATTTTAAGAGATTCTTTGTTTGAATACATCACCAAAATTATACAAAAGCATTGTTTTAAGCACTTCTTCGTCTTAAAATACTGAAATTTTTCAATAAACTTGTGAATTTTCGCGTTTAATGAATTTGTAATGATTCTATAATAATTTGTATAAATAGTGGTTTCTTAAATTAATAAGAGGCGGCGCTTTCGCTTGCTGTCATAATTATTTCGAGTTTTTAAAAATATTTAAAATGAAATTAATCTATTAAAAAAGCGTTTTGAATAGTTTAAATGCAATTAAATAGAATCTCCCGGTTATACAAAATCGTTTTTTAACAAAATTTTCCTTATAAATAATTGCCAAACTATAGAAAAATATCAATATGTTCATTATTAACCACTAGTGAATAATGAAAAAATTATTAACCACTAGTCGAAAATGAGTCATTTCACAAGCGATTAGCTTACGTTATAATGGTAGCCTATAAGACTAGTAGTGGAAAAAAAAATTTACGTACAACCTAACTTAATAATTACTAATACAAAACTTATCGTAATGATACACACATAAATTAATAAAAATGGTACGTTACCAAACAAATTTTCTTAAACTGTTCACAAAATAAGAACTCAAAATCAGTTCAAAACACAAATAACAATATCAAAAAGTCGCAAAAATGCCCCAAAGAAAATTCCAAACTTTTATTTACTAACTCAAAAATTTTTGCGTCCGATCAACTTCGCGATTTCCAAGGTTCTGATTTTAATATTCGCAATAAGCGTTTTTATTTTTTTTTGGAAAAGTACTAAGCGGTATATTTCAGTTACAAAAAATCTTATTATTTCTTGGAATAATCTGGACGGCGTCTTTTGTTGTTGGCTTATGACTCGTCGCATGCCGTCATCCGATCGTTTAACAGTTCAACATATTTTTTATTATTTTTGCACGTGTATGCCTTAAACCGATATATTTTGCGAATACGAGGAATTTTCAATAAAAATTATAAAATATACTTATTTAAATTTCTTTTTAATTTAATGAGCAAAGACGCGTAACATGTTCCAATTTCAACTGCATTATGACAGTCTATTCGGTCATCACCAACTTCTCCTGAGCTGATCGACATGATTCTTTCGCTGCTTTGAAATGGATCATGGCAACCAAACCAGTTTTCCAGTCGCTTTACGTCTTTGTTATCCCTTTCTATTCTAGATTCTCGCGAATCTACATGCTGTTCTCCGCTGACAAACGCTGTATCACAGTATTCTTCTAAAGATTCGCAGATTTGATGAACCGCAGTCATCGCTACAACCCATTTAGAGAGTGAACTATCCGTGAATCCTCGACCTACAAGACCACCGGAGACTTTCGTGGCTCGCATAAGATCTTGCTCGACCACCATATCCGACCAAGTTCCCGACCAATATTTATTCGTTCGCCGTATGGTGAAGTAGCCGTCGTCCTCAAACTTTCGGTATTCGTCGATGTTCATGTGAGATTGTAGATTCAACATATCTTGTAGATACATGTGACATGCTTTCGCGTACGGGTAGTGGCCACTTGCGTGGAAGAATGGTAGCATTTGCTGTATAGTTTGTAGGTGACCGTTCCAGTTACCTTCTCTTTCCACCTGTATAAATCGTTTTATCAACGTGACCATGTGGAAATACTGCATCCACAATTTCGCAGTAGGACCGTTTTTTTTTTCACTTCCTGTAACTGGGTCCTTATTTTACTGCAAATCTCTTCAATCACAGTGTCTTCCATAATGGTTTCCACAGTCGGAGGATGGTGAGTAAAATTGCGTAGGATATTCTCGGTGGCCTCACGTTCTGCGATGTCAAAATCTATATTTTTGAAAATTGTTCTTGCCAGAGCCAACTGAGTTAGAAGATGTGCCCTGATAGCCCGTGCGTAAGCATGTCCTGTTAAAATTTTTTCAGCCGACAAAGGAGCATAAATCACGCTCAATAAGTCCTTCAAGCCACTTCCCGCCATGATAAATCCGATGCAACCCAGAAAGGACATAAGAAGATGGAAGCCTCCAAGTCTTACAACGACGTTAGACAATACTGAATCTGGACCTGCAGCAGATACTATATCTCGTGCCTTGACGTAAAGCGGTTGATCAAACGTGACAAAAGTAGTCTTTAACCATACTTTGTGAGATTCCTCAACAGCTTTGCATAACACGGTGTAGATAATGTCGTAGTGAGTCAGTAGTGAATTTACGAAAGGCAGACACAGTACTTTAGTTTGCTGAAACTCTTTTCCAGCGGTTATAACCTCCATAAATCCTCGCCAACCAGGTATATCTGCAACTCCAAAAAACTTTCCACACATCCAAAGTAAATCGGTCGTTGATGGCATTTGCACTTTTGTGTTCGGTGCCAAGCACGGCAGAGCATCAATCAGAATATTTTTTAATCCCCTTCCCTTGAGGTTTTCGAATGTTTTTAATTGCAAAACACCTCGACTTATAATACTCTTGTCTGTTGGTGCTTTTGTGATTTTTTCAAGCGGCTGCGCTGGAACAAGTGCACTTTTTGGCGTCAAGCACTCAATGCCGCCCATGCTATGGAACGTATTCAGACCATCCAGCGTACTAATTCGAAGACGAATTGACAAAATGCCCCTGGTGTGATTTCTAGCTCAGGCTGAAGAGTTGCTGACATTTCCAACAGCTGTGCCTTGTTGTACGATGCACTGAAGCCCAAATTTGATAGTAGAGTCAACAAATTTCTAGACCCAAATTTCCGGTACAAGAACACAGCGACGCCGATTTGCAGTGGGGACAAAAAGGACCGTGGTCTAGTCGCTGATATGATAGCGTGAGCAATAGCAGAGCATTTCCGTTCGAGCGGTTCAATCTTACATTTTCTACCTTTCGTTACTACATTTTTCAAAAAAACATCAAGAGATTCCGGAATGAGGCTGTTGAAGTCTTTTAAAAAATCATCGCTCGGAGGATATGATGAAGTTTCTTAAACCTGTGTCCTGATATCTTCTCTGATTATCGCCGCAGCTGCTGTGATTATTCGAAGCCGTTCCTGATCTGCATGAGCTGTTCTCTGGGTGTACCAATGATCCGACAAAATTTTATATCCAGTGCTTCGAAAACAAACGATTGAAACTTTTTTCTGGTTCTTCGTAATAATTATATCCTCGCCGTATTTTTCTTCGAGTTTTTTCTTAATTGTATGCTCGTCGGGAACGTAGCCTTCAATTAAACTGATTAAATCAGATAATGCAAACTGGCACTCATCGCCCTTCTCAATAAAATCGTAAATTACCTCCATCGCAGTTTTGACATCGTCGACTGGAGGACGTCCACCTTTATTGCCCGTTGCTGGATCATTGAAAAAGTTGATAGAACACCGTTCGTGATACAATGCTTCAATCGCGACTAAGTCTGCAGCAGTATCTATACGGTGTGTTACTTCCTGACTCCATTTATCGTTTCTTTTTCTAGCTGCCTGCAGAACGCTTCCTTTGACGAATAAGCTACGAACGTTGTGCACTTTGTTACGTTTATTGACATGCTTTTTCTTTTCTCGTTCATAAAACTTCGAATCGATTATTTCTGCGCAATAAAAACACGCACTTTTAAAATCGAAACTTGGTACAGATGATCTGAGCTTTGATTTTATTGCCGAAGTAGTCGGCACTGCTTGATTAGCAGATTGCTTCTTTAATGAAGCAATAATGCTGTGTTCCTGAGTATATTCCTTTCTGCATGAATCATGTACCGTCACTGCACACAGTCCCTCCAATTTTTTTTTTACTGTCTCCTCTTCGATCACTTGCTTTTCTGAAACTATTCAGTCCTCTCTGTTTGACAGTGATTGTTTCTTTAATTGAAAGGCTTTTCTCACAGATAAAACATTTTTCTTCTCCAGCCATATTTAATACAGAAGCGTAGTACGGTGTGCGTCGCGGAATATTTCGCTACAAACTGAGTATGAACAAATACTATAGATAGATAATACGCACGGCTTTGTCGAAAATTTGTAGCCTAGCACATTAGCGCCACCAACGAATCGAGTTGGAACTATACCAGTTTGACAGTTGATTTCAAGTTTGTTTATGTTGGCAAATTCTACCAAACCTAACTAATGTTGATATTTTAAATACTTTTATAGAATTCAAAAAGTACACAGATTCATCAAAATTATATTTTCCAAATGAAATTGCTAAGACAGCATCCAATGTTATAAATCAAACTTTTAAATGTATGTTTAATGTATTTTTGCAAGAAAATGTGAATAATGTTAAAGCCAAATTAAAAAATATCACAGTTTCAGTTCCAATAGTTCCAACTCCGGTAAACAGGTAGCGCTAATTTTTGGACTACGAAAATTTTATTGTAATAAGCCAAAGCTGTACGTATTATCTATCTATAGTATTTGGTATGAACATTTGCTGCCGGAGTCTTGCCTACCTGGCGGACCATACCAACCCTAAGCACGTTTTGACCTTCTAGAGGTCTACCGTACAATACCCGCTTCCCCCACCATCTATTTTCGATTCTTCCATGTAATAAACTTGCCTAAAATACATTGTACCACTATTTGCAGCGTACAGAAATATTTATAGGCAGATCGAGGGCAAAAATATAAATTATTCGACTCTTCAACTCAGGATTTCGACTGAACTATCAGAGATAGAGACAAAATGTATATAAACTTTTTTATAGTAAATTTAATAAACTTTCTTTTTTATTTCATCCATTTTTGCGATATTATCAATAGTTTCCGAGATACAGGCCAAAAACCAAAAAAGTGTACCTTTTTTCCAATATGGCGGCTCGAGCACAACATGTATTGATTGGGCAATTTAGTATGTTCATCCGGAAGCCTTAATAAGCTTGTACACCAAAATCCAGATTTTTACCGGTTAATGCATTTATTTGCCGAAAATTGGTCTAATATGACTGGACTATTATCAGTAGACGCATTAAAACATAGAATGGGGGCATTAATCATGCAAGACGAACAACCTGTAGCGTACACATCGTCAAGTTTAACGCCAACGCAACAAAATTATGCTTCTGTGGAACGTGAACTGTTAGCAGTTTTAGATGGATTAACAAGATTTCATTTATACACGTATGGAAAAGAAGTCGTGGTACAAACTGACCATAAACCGCTAATAAACATGATAAACAAACCAATGGAAAATTTATCGCCGAGGGTGCAAAGAATTGTATTAAAATTATTGAGATACGACTTTAAACTACAATACGTGGCTGGAAAATATTTATACATACCGGATACATTATCCAGAGACCCAAATCAAAAAAGAACAATAAATACCAATTATTTAGAAGGAAAATACGTTTCAGTAAACACAATAATTTGCGCATCCGATGAAAGAATAAAAGAAGTGCAAGAGTCAACAGAAAAGGAATTGATATTACAAGAAATCATAGCCTACATCAATGAAGGTTGGCCGATGCCTAAAAAATCGCTAAAAAATGAAACAAGAAAATACTGAGAAATAAAAGATGAATTGTATTATGCAAACGGAATTTTATTTCGTGGAAACAAAATAGTAATACCAAAAAATGAAATTGGCAAAGTATTAAAGAAAATTCACAGTGCTCATCAAGGAGTAACAGCATGTCAAAATAAAGCAAAAACTTTACTTTACTGGCCAAGTATGAGCAAAGAAATTGAAAACTATGTGCTGAGTTGTAAAATATGTCAACGATACGCGAAATCCAACACAAAAGAGCCATTAAAAAGTCATGAAATACAACACCTAAAAGTAATTTAATGCCGTCACCGTCCGAGCTTTTGCAAGGAAGAAGGTTAAGGTCAGACATTTTAATGACGAAAAATGCATTAACACCCAAGTACAACTGTACTGGACCAATGCAATTAATGAAAAACAATCAGATGAAACAAAAATTGTATCGCGACATAGTTTCTCGCACACCCGATGAATTTGAAGAAAATCAAGAAGTATTAGTTCAAAATGATAAGCGAAATTGGACTCGAAAAAGCGAAAAATCGTGGGGTGATATGGAACTCTGCCTTGAACTTCGATGATCATGTCAACAAAGTATGTAGTACTGGTTATTACAAGCTCAAGTCGTTGTACAGGTACAAGCTATTTCTTCCTTCTCACGTCAAATGGAACCTCGTTCAAAGTCTCGTAATGTGCCATATCGACTACTGCGCGACCGTGTACTATGGTTTCCTTACTTGCACTTTAAAGAATAAATTGCAAGTTTTACAAAATTCTTGTTTACGCTATGCTTTCAACATTGAACGTTGGGATCACATCATTCCCTTCTACAATAGATTGAATATACTTAAAATAGAATCCCGATGTGAACTTCAGTTTGCTGTATTCTTGTTTGGGGTCTTCAAATCAGGACGGCCAGACTATCTACTGCACTTTTTGAATAGTAGATCTCTCTGCCACAATCGCAACTTGAGAAATGGCAGCAATCTATCGGTTCCTGTGCACAAAACCTCTAAGTTTGAGGGATCTTTTGAGTACTGCGCCTTTAGGATCTTCAACAGATTTTCGGATCTCTTCCGAAATAGCGAAACCAAGTGCACATTTAGAAAGGTAGTGATGAGTCGTTTGTTAACCGCTCAAATTGATGGTCTTTAAACTTGGTTATAATATTCATAAAAAGTTTAAAAAATATAAACAAACAAGCGATCCCAACAAAATATTTGCTCCGGAGCTCAAAAAAAGTTAATACAGTGCGATTTGTTCGTCTTAAAAGAAGAAATCCAAAAAGTTTACAAGAGTATCTAAATAATTAATATTAAACATTTGAATTATTGATTAACGTAAAATAGTTGTTTTTCAGGTCACAAATGTATTTTTGTATGAAAAAATTAAATAGAGAGCTTACAATAAATTTTAATACTAAGAAAGAAAAACAATAAAGACTTGTTCATAAAATGTTTGTTATTTTAATAACTTTTGTTTTTAAATACTAGAAAATGAAAGGCAATAAATGTAGTTCTGTAAAATGTGTTTCTTATCTGAAAAACTTTATAATTAATATTTAAATTCCTTTTTAAGGCCGGTTGTACCAACTTTGCTTGAAAGCCGGCTTAACTGAACTGCAGTTCAACCCTGAACTAAGTTCACAGTTTTTTTGGTTGTACAAAAGGTTCAGATGGCGTTCAGTTAAACGCAGTTTACACGACATTCAGGTGCTCCTGTTTTGTTCTCAATACTTCTAAATTTCTTTCCAATATTTCTAAAATTCATTATCAAGTGTCATCAAGTGACAGATTATCAAGTTTTAAATATTTTGGAAACGTGATGAATAATAAAAATGAATGAAGCAAGGAAATAAATGAAAAAGTTCAATCACCCAATAAGGCATATTATGCCAACCAACATCTCTTGAGTAAAAGAAACAAATAATTTTTAAAACCAAGATAAGGATATACAAGAAATTAGAATAAAAACCAATGTAGAGCTGAATGAAATAATACAGACGAAAATTGGTAAGAAATATTAAGGCTCAGAGAATGAAATGGATGGGGCATATGATGAGAAAGGACGAGAAGGAAACTATAAGAAGAGTAATTGAATGGAAACCAAGAAATGAAAGAAAAAGAGGAAGATCCAGAGTGAGATGGTAGAATGAAGTGAGTAAAGAACTGATGGAAATGGGTATCCAAAACTGAAGATTTAAGTGTCAGAACAGGAGCGCATGGAAAAAGATAACTGAAGAAGCAAAGACAAGCAAAGATTGTAGCGAGCAGGAACAATGAGGGGTGATTCACTTCAAATTTTGAATCTAAAGTTTATAAGAATTTATTTTATAATTTAATTTATAATTTTATTTTATAAGAAGTACGGTGATATTCCGTTAGGAACGACAACCATTTCATTTTTGTATTTATATATATTTGTATTTTATTTGAATTAAAACGAATTAATTCTACAAAATCTTCTTCGTCTGTTAATTCGTTTAAATTATCTCTTAATGATATTATATTGCTAATGAATTATTATTACAGAATAGAAAATAGCAATAATTCAAAACACAACTTTGACAAAGTTTGTGCACATATTCTAAGTTTAAACTGTCACTATTTTATAGCAATGACATTTGCGCATGCTTGTCATTGATTGAACTTAGTTCAATTCTTTTGAACTGCCGCTCCACCCGGTATTCGTGAACGTCGATTTAAACTGTAGTTCAAGCTTAACTGAGGTTGGTACAACGGAATTTTTGCGTTGAACTGAAGTTTACCTTGAACGACCTTTGAACGAGGTTGGTACAACCGGCCCTTAAAGAGTAATTACAATTTAATCTATAGAAAAAAATGTATTTTTAAATGCTCGAAAACGAAAAGCAGTTTTATTATTATTATTATTATTATTATTAGTAACGGGCTGTGGTACATGTCCCCACTGCACTGAAGCTTAAGCTTATTGTGTACCCATCCGAGTTTACTCAAACAACTGCATCTCTTCGACCAGGTCGAGAACACAGTTGAAGGGAGATTGTTCTATCTCCTCGGTTGTTGGGTAGGGCAAACCGAGGTGACGCAGCCTGCTCCTGGCCAAGGCCGGACATTGGCATAGTATGTGGAGTGGGGTTTCATCCTCCTCGCCACACATCCTGCAAATAGGATCCTCCGCCAGCCCCATAATGCTGAGGTGCCTTTTGAGGCAGCAGTGCCCTGTAAAGAGACCCACTAACCTTCTAAGTTGTTTCCTACTCAACATGTTCCTTTTGGCCTCACTGGACGGTGCCCTTATGAACGTACGCGATTGCATCAGTCCAGGTAGGTCCACCCAGTGTGCAAGGTGTTGTTCTGCTAGTATATCCCTAATTCTTCCTTTTGCGGTAGAGTAAGCAATCCCGCAGGAAGGCTCCGGGCCCATTAGGTTTGCGCAAGCGGCCTTCCTAGCTAGAGAATCCGCTTCTTCGTTGCCTTTGATGCCCCGGTGTCCTGGCACCCACATCAGTGTGACGCTGTTGCGGAGAGCAAGTTCTACCAGAGCATCTTTGCATTGTTTGATAACCTTGGAGTGTAATTCAACTCCTTCCAAGGCTCTTAGAGCTGCTTGGCTTTCAGTCATGATACAGATTCTCCTCTCTACAAGGTTCCTCTATACCAGCTCTTCAGCACAGACCAATATGGCAGTTACTTCTGCCTGAAATATAGTTGCGAGAGGTCCCAGGTTAATGCTATAAGCATCCCCCAGTCTTCTGCCTCGCACACCTATTCCAGTACTCGTCTCAGGCTTTGATCCATCTGTATACCGGATGGTATCATACTTAAGCCCCAACGTTTGTGAGGGTTCAATTTTATCCCTATCCGGTACTATGACCTTATAGGGCTTTATGGGGACCAGGGAGAGTTTTCACATCCTGTAGTTTAGTGCGTTGTGTAAACGCCACAACAGAGGTTTTGCTCGGGTTTACCGATAGCCCCTCTCCTGTGCACCATCTTTCAACGATTCTGAGTGCGTTTTGCATCAACGAAGACACGACTCCTCCGAATTTCCCAATAACAAGAATTGTGATATCATCAGCAAATCCTTGTCCATGTACCCCTGCCTGTTCCAGCTCCCGCAGAAGACTATCAACCACCAGGCACCACAGCAGCGGGGAGAGGACCCCCCGCCCCTGCGGACACCCACGTGCGGCAGACACCTCCACAGTCGTCTGTCCCAGACTAGCTTTAATTTTCCTGTCTCTGAGGGTAGAGCTAATCCAACCCGTAATAGCTGGGTCGACTCCACGACTTCCGACAGCTCTTACTATAAAGTCAAAAGAGGCGTTATCAAACGGCCCCCCTGTGTCTAGAAAGGCTCCCAGAGCAATTTCTTGACTGCCAAGAGCCCCCGCTATCCTGTGAGTTAGTTCGTGTAGACTAAGCTCACACGATTTGCCCGATTGATAGGCATACTGGTGTCTGTGTAGAGGTGAATTCACCAATACACTATCCCTAATGTGCCTATCAATCAGTTTTTCCAGTGTCTTTAATAAAAAAGACGTCAGGCTAATTGGACGAAATGACTTAGCCTGGGCATATGATGCACGCCCTGGCTTGGGTATAAATACCACTCTTGCCATCCGCCAGCTTTGGGATACATAGTTGAGCGCCAGGCTGGCTCTGAACAATGTACATAGAGGGGTGGCTAGTACTTCCATCCCCTGTTGTAATAATGCGGGGAAAATACCATCCTCGCCTTGAGATTTGAATGGTTTGAAAGTGTTAATCGCCCATTCAACTCTCGTTTTGTTAATTATACTATCTGCTAATTTCCAGTTGCTCCTGCTCGCCCGACTCGTCGGGATGGCTTGGTGCCCCTGGCCATTAGAGCCATCATCGGGTTTGGGAACACATCCCGGGAAGTGTGTCCGGAGCAAAAGCCCCAGAGTCTCCTCCCCCGATGATGTGAACCCTCCCTGTGGTTTTTCTATTGTGCCCACCTTTCCGTGGCCACTCTTGAGAAGAGCTCTTTGGAGTCTTGCACATTCGGGAGTTCTTTTGATTTCCCCGCAGTACTTCCTCCATGAGTCTTCCTTTGCCTTAGGTATGGCGTACGTGTATTTCAGACGGGAGCCTCTATAAGCTTCGCAGTCTCCTGTTCTCTTAGCTTTGTTAAAAGACTTTCGAGACTCTGCCCTGAGAGATTCGAGTTTACGGTTCCACCAAATGGTCTCCCGCTTACTTTTCCTCTCTTTTAGAGGGCAGTTTTCTTCAAAGGCTGTGATAATAGCCGACGTTATCGCGTCGTTCATCACTTCCAGCTCCGCTGTGTTTGTAACCCTCGACGGACATTCCCCCACCCCCTGTTCCAGACTCTCATTAAAGAGAGCCCAATCACAGGTTCTGGGGTTCCTGTACGAGGCCTCCACCATTGCTGGGGTTTCTATGTCAAACCTAATTATCTGTGATCAGAGAGTGATTCCTCCCGAGAGACGTGCCAATCTCTGATCACCTGACTCACGAGGGAAGTCCCTATCGTTATGTCAATTACTTCTTCCCTTGCCACAGTGACAAAGGTAGGCTCCTCTCCCTTGTTCATTATCTCCAGCTTATTACTGAAGACAAATTCAAGTAAGAATACGCCTCTGCTGTTCGTGTCCTTGCTCCCCCATATTATGTGGTGTGCATTGGAGTCACAGCCGATCACCAGTTGTGTTTTGCTGCTTTCGCAGTGCAGTACCAGATTTTCTAACTCCTTTGAAGGAGGTGGTCCCGGTTGGTCATATGGAAGGTATGCAGACGCTACCACGTGGTCTATTAAGCTCCTTTCCATAGATATCTTAAATTTGGCTGCTGTTAGGTCTCTTGTGCAGAGCCCCCATAGCGGCAAAAGGCAGAGCCTCTTTTTTGCAATGATGCATACTCTAGGATGATTATCTCCCGGCCTAATCAGCTCCCGGTCTCCTAGAGAAGTGAGCCCCCTGATCCGGTCCCCCGTTACCCAGGGTTCCTGGATCAGGGCCACGTCAATGTCGTGTTTAATTATGAACCTTTGCAGGGCCGCCGAAGCAGCCCTGCAATGGTGAAGATTTACTTGTACTAACCGGATCATCGCAACTACGATCCGGTTGGGAGAGTGGTTACTCCCGCAGCCCCGTCACCGTCGCCATCAGCTGAAGGTGCGTCTTTAGCCGCAGACGTGGACTCGCCGGGAGGAGCAGATGGCAGGGGTAACTCTAGGTCCCCCCCGCCCTCCTCCATAGCCTCTCCCCGCTTCTACTCCTTCCTCTTCCCCAGTTCCTTGAAGGTGATCCTGGAGAAGTTCAGGTAAGGCTTAAACTCAATTTCCTGGATTCTGCTCCAGGAAAGTTCATCAACCAGCAATATAAGTTGCTGGCCCTTAGTGTCAGACTTTCTGTCCAGCACAGACCAGGTCTCAGTTCTGAGCCCCCGGTTCTTGGCCTTCAGTCTGTTGAGAATGAGTTCCGGTTCCACAAAGGGTCCCGGAACCCACATCATGACCTTTACAGGCCTGGGGACGTCCTTAGCGTCAATGACGCCAAGTTTCGCTCCCTCCCAGGGTTTTCCCCCGGCTACCACCCGCACCAACCAGTCCTTAGTGGCCTGGTCAACGCAGGAGGCTACCAGGAGTCCCCCCTTGGGTTTGACCTCTGTAAACTTAGGCCTCTTATCCTCCTCCGTGATAGTGTCAAGGGCACTGAGCAGCATCTCCTTTACCAGTTTCAGCTGCTCCCCACTAAGGAGGTTTATATGGTAGCCCTCTGGTATGATAGCCACCCTAATGTCTGTCAGGATAGACTTGTAAGAGAAGGCAGGGTTTGATCCCTTGCCTCTCTTCTTAGGTCTACCTGCGCTTGCAGGTGTGCTCGCATCTGACCGGTTTCGCTTTAGCTCCCCGGTCGAGGTGCTTGGTTTTGGTTCAGGAGTAGGTTTCGTTGCCGTCCCTGCCTCCTTTACCTTTTTTGCTGCTTGGAGTCGGTTATAGCGCCTCCTTGCAGCCCCCGAAGGTCTGGGTGGTTCTTCCCTTTTGGAAGTGCCCCCCGTGTTTAAATTTGTGTTAAGTGGTTCCATAGTGTTTCCACGAGTAATGGGGTAGAGAATGTCACCATCGCACAGAGTACCATGCACGATAGAAGGCATTAATACAACGGGGTGCGCCTGGTGCCCCGAGATTTCTGCGACTAGAGACCGAACTTCCCTCCGGCCTTGCATCCCTTTCGCGTCGCAGTACCGTGGGAATGGGGAGGGTTTTATAGTGGTACTTCATCCACGCAGCCCAGCGATTAAGCCAAGGCCCTCGTGCCCCCTATCACTGCTATCCACTATCGGAGTCGTTGCAGCCCACAGGCGGTTTACGATTTGATTCTTGTGTTTGCCAATTAGTCAGGCTCTCTCCGCCACAGCCATCCTAACCTTTAAGAAGACGGCAAGAACCGGGCACAAAGAGTTTTTAGGTCTCGGCCGGCCCCGACCGCCTCCCGTCCGCCCCCGACCGCCTTCCGTCCGCCCTGTGGGGGGTCTCCCTACAGTTCGTCCCTTGAGTAGATGCCTGCAGCTTCACTGAAAGCACGCTAGCCCCCTCACCATGCCAAGGTTACAAACACTCGGAGGGGGAAGCAGTTTTATAAAACGTGTGCTTTTATCTGAAAAACTTGAAGTTGTCTCACTGCGTCCGCCATATTGAATTTTAAACGTCACTGCCTGCGCAATATCATATCTTCTATTCTATTTACCTTGGGATATATCGGTAGTATACCTGAAAGCTATAATTGTTCGACCATAAAGTCAGGTAAAACAAACCTACCAATCAGAAGTGCGTTACGAGAAAGGGAGCTACACAATTACACAAACTTTGGATATTATACTAATTATTTGTTTTAAAATAATTGCTTTATTAATGTATTTCTAATTTTCCATATGAAAAACTCAGTTTGAGGTTTATAATATATTTAAGGCAGTATTCTAGTCTAGAAAGTTGAAAAAATTGAAAATTTTTGTTTTTATTTTTCGATAGTTTAGATATTCAAGAATATCTTCTTAAAAGGATTTTTTGAAATTCGAATTATTTTAAAAATTATTGCCATTTTAGTGTCGTGGCAACTCGACCGGTTTAAATGGAACGAATCTAAGAAAAGTATTAAAAAATACTCTGCATTGTTTTTCTGTGTTTTTTAAAATTGACTTATTTCAATATTTAATTTGAGGTAGAAGAAGGCCCGATATATGGAGCCGGAATCGTTGATTGAAGAAATGTAAGTAGTATGTATTGTTCTATCAGTTAAACTGCCTGAAACTTAACTTAAATTTTTAATCGTGTTTTTTTCGAAACTACTTTATTCGAAACGGTTGACATAAAATCTCAAGTTCTAATTGACCGATTTTCTTGAAATTTTGTATGAATTTTCATTATATATCTCCCTATGGTTGGAACCAACAAAAAATTATAATTTTCAATTTTTACTATTTTTTAAAAATTCGGAAAGTTAAAAAATAACTGAAAAAACCAACTTTTTTTTCTGAGTAGCCGCTATTTCGCGAGAAAAAATTTTTTTTTCCATTTTTTCTGGTTCCTACCATAATGACATTTGTACTGATAAAGAATCTTTTTTTTTTGTTTTTTTCAGATGACCGGAAGGGTTGAAATCGTGTCAACCAGAGCACGCGCTGTTTTTTTTCCTCTCTACTTCAACAACGTGTAACTTTGTGAAATTTATTTTTTTTTTTTGAAAATTTTTTTGTGAATTCCTAATATATATATAAATTAATGATAAAAAAGTGTATAGTTAAAATATTAATTGCTTTCCTTTTATCGACCGTCAAAAAATGTCCGAAATTCAGGCTTCTAGACTAGAATACTGCCTTAAGCAATATTATCTTTAATGGGAAATAGTATGTTCTCTACCTACAAGCTCATTTGATAAACAAAGATGGAGTAATGATGAGATTTAAAATTGTCTCAAGTTTATACATCCAAATCAAACCTGAGAATCCAACGCTCGGCCCTTCGTGTACTGGATTTACTTGGATTGCAAAATTATGCTGGTTGCTGTTGTTGCCACACCGTCTTAGTCAAGAAGAGGGAGATCAGCTTTCCATTGAAAGAAAAAATTTAAAATAAAACTTTTTAACTAATTATGGTCACAGTTTATATAAAACATTTCCATTCTATACAATACAGATTCAGAATCTTTATTAAATTTTATTAGAATTACATTACTAATTTTAAAATTTTACAATTACAAAATAAGGTTGCCTTTTTCACCAAAATCGTGCCATTTAAACTTTTTCTTTCGATGAGAGCGATGACTAGGGCTACCAGAACGAAAACTTATTGTCTGTGAGATCTGCTACGTAATCTGTCCTAGCGATGCGACTTCTCTTCTTCTCTTTCACGCGATATATTTCTTTTTCTTCGAACACTTGCTTCTCTATTCTTTGATTTAATTCGGTGGGAACGACTGCTTTCTTTGATAGAAATTTTGCTGTCATCGTGCATTTTGAACTTTTTCTGTTGATGTGAGTAATGACTAGGGCTATGAGAACGATACTTATGTCTGTGAGATCTGCTCCGTGATCTGTTATAGCGATGCGACTTCTCTCGTTCTCTTTAACGCGATCTATTTCTTTTTCTTCTAACACTTGCTTCTTTATCCTTTGATTTACTTCTGTGAGAAGTACATGTTTCTTTGATAGAACTGGGTGCTGGCAGTCTAACATAATCTACGGATGGTGGTGGCATGTTCATTGTGTGATGACCAATCGATGATGGTAAAAGAGGTACAACTGCACCTGAACTCGTCGGAGTTAATGTTTTAGTTGTTACGGTCCTGTTTTCATACAGAAATATTTTGCAACAAATTGAAGATTTCTTCAATTAGTTGAATGAGAATCTCATAGGTGGCATTGAAATGCAAGTTTTCTATTTAATTTGAACAAATTTTACTATCACAGGCGATTATTGGATATGTCTCAACTCTTTACGCTTAATGTGGATAAACGCTTACGTGGACATCGATTAAAGTTGCTCCCCGAGAGGTTCAAAACCAGAGCCAGGGAGCACTTCCTATCAAACCAAATTTTTGGAGTCTGGAATAATCTTCTGATGATGTGGCGGCTTCATCTGTTAACTCATTTAAGAATCAATTGGATCTTCTGAGTTTATCACGACGGGATTAATTTCTGTGTAATCTCTGTATATAATCTGAATCTGTGTTATCGGTTGGCTGTGGTTTAAATGACATTGCCTGTTTAATTTGGATATTTGTTTAATTCGCACTTATATTTTTATTTTTATATGTTTCTCTGTATGCTCACTTGTTATGTATTGCGATGTACTGTGTGTTTGCGATATAATTTAATGCGATGTTGCTGTGAGTTAACTGACGTCCGTGGGTTAGCGAACTCGTGTATGGACTGCTTAAAAGTTTGTTCATCTATTTTTGTTTGAGACTTACCTGTTACTATAACTTGTTTTATATCGTGTAGAAATTTGAAATAGATAATGAATTTGTGTAAGAAAATGAAATATTTGTAGCAAGTGTAATAATTTAATGTGTTTAAATTTAATATAAAATATAAGAAAGCTAAGTTAAGATTCTGGATCGGTATCTTAACCACACTTTGCGTTTTCTATAAATAGGTAGGTTAACTTAAGTAATGTTTACTTTTTCACAAAAATGATTTAAATTTTTATTATTTTAGGTGTATAAATTTGTAATGGTGTCAGGATACTTAAACTAAACTTAATCATGTGAGGAATAATGTTTTAAATAATAATAGTGGCCAGATTATACATAAGTAGAATTGTAAAATTTACTCAAGCGGTGCACTACGACGTCAGGAATCGTTGCTTCAAAAATATTTGATGATTTCCAAAATCAGGTAACTATCTCCTTTACAATAAAAATTTTCCTCAATAATAAATTCGCACATTTATTTAAATTAAATAAATCGAAGTTTCAAAATTATTCGTCAACTAATGATGCCTTCGTAATTAAAAATTACTCAAAAATTATTTTATGAGGTTAGATTGGCACAAGTTCACTTGGCAAATGACAAAAAGCTACTGACAATTCATTGTTTTTTGACGGCCTTTTATACTTTTTGGAAATAAATTGAAAAATCAAATCTGCCTTGAAATACATTTTTACAAAATTTCTTCCGATTTTCTTGAAACTTTGGAAAAAGTTCAATCACATATTCAGATAACTACTGAAAAAATCTTACTTCATTATCTTCAGCCGTTCTTCCGCAATTTGAAAAAAATAATCTTCTTTGAAACCATGTGATTTGATAAACATCGTTTTCTTTAAATTTCATTTTTAATTTTATCTTAGGATCTTAGTTTTTTACATCGAAAATTCGAGCTTTTAAATGCGCATCTTTTGATACATGTTAGGGCTCTGCACCTTTATTTTTCATTCTTTAATCTTGCAAAAACCATTCTGAGAGTTGTCACCGAAAATTCATTTTGAATTTTTAATGTTCTTTCTTAAAACTAACACTTGATTTAAGTTTAAATTATACGAACATGTCACTGAAAATGTCTTTCATACTAATCCTATAACATTTTATAGTTAAAACTGGTTTTAACAAAATTATCTTTTCTAGATTCCGATGTATCATCGTTACACAAGAAAAACAAAAATCATTTAAGACAAGTCCCAATTTGTGAAAATCTTTTGATGTAAATTTGATCTAACCTGTCTATTCAAGATGTGTATGAAATATGCAAGCTTTATATTGAAAAATGAAGATTTTGTGTTAATTTAAGTTTTATTTGATTTTTATAAATTTTTAAGTGAGCGATGTATGATTTTTGTGTGTTGTGGTTAATTTGTTGTTCGAATGATCATCTTTAAGAAGTAATACACAAGTTTAACTATTCATATTAATTTACAATTGTTAGTATTTTGAAATGTGTGTGTAAATTTCATTCGTATCGTTACGTGCATGGCTTTCTTAAACTCGAATCGTTCTTTATTTGTTAATTGTTGCATTTGCTGCCGTCTTACGTGGCAGTATATTGCTAGTCGTCTTAATAGGTTTGTTAAACATAACTATATGCTCATGTAGTGGCAATACACGACTGTGTGTTATACATAAAAGCCTTTAAAAACTGAGTATGCCGACAATTATATTACTAATGTCACCATTCAAATTATTGCTTTTATAAACTGTGCATAATAAAGCTAATAGCTTAAATAGCATTAACAGATGTGTGTTATCTTGAATTACCATCCAATAAGTCATATAAACATTTATCCACTAAGTTAAAATTACATTTTACCAAGAAAATTCCGGTGAACCGTAAGAAACGTAATAAATTTTGTAGAAATGAAACAAACGGCAAATGAGTCCATCAGAGATTGGTTTATGCCAGTGAAGAGCGAGGCTTCTTGTTGCAAATTTGAAAAAAATTTAGATTTCATTTTAGGTCTGATATTTCTGACAGGTATAAAAAAAGGACCAATTCTGGATCGATTATGCGAAGAAGAACATGATGTTTCTGCAGGCGACTTACTTAATATTACATTACTAAAAGAAGTTAATACATTTTCGCAAGTGGAGATTTATAAATTATCAGATAAAGCAAGGCGAAGTCAATCAGCTCAACGAGTTCAAGGTGAACCGAAGACTAATGGCGCCAAGCTGCCAAATTCAAACAAGGTGAAGACAACTAAGGTGGTGTGTTTCCATTGTGGTGAAGAAAATGATAACTTCGGAAAATGTAAATATAAAACATATCGGTGTAAAATTTTCTAGATGATAAGCTACAGGTGGAGGACAGTTCTGTATCTACTTCCACAGATTTTTATAATTTAACTATTAAATCTAATATTTTTAAATTAGAACCTTATAAAATAATAGTTACTTGGCGTTTACTTTACTTGAGCTTTTTAATGGTTGATTAACGGGGGAAGTCCATGTAAATGCCTCAAAAACAGTCATATTTTAGAAATATTTTAGAAAGTGATAAAATAATTTTATAGTTTTAAATTTTTATAACACATTAACGGGAAGGATAAATCTGTAAAACTAAAAAAAGCATAAAATTCAATATACAATAAGCTTTTGAAAAATAAGTCTGAATTTTGAGCTGTTTTTCAACATTGTTGACCCCCAAAAGGTATTTTATTAACGCGAAATATCTGAAATTTTAGGTTTATTCTTCCGATAATAATGTAGAAAAAAACCTCTCAAAATTTCAGACAGAGCGCTCAAGAACTTTTTGAGTTATAACACGAGCAGTTTTTAAAAATGCAGTTTCGAGATAATCACCTTTAAAGTTTTAGTATAGTATAACGGCTAGTTTTAGTTACTTACCGATTAATCTGAAAAACTTCAAAGATTGTGCTATCCAGAAAATGTCTTCGAAAATTATTCATATTAATATTAAGAAATTCTTTCCTTAAATAAAGACATTAAAACACATTGTAAAACAAATTGAGATTATAAAGGAAAGAACCTTTTACCTGAAGCGTTTGGACTACTTGACTCGCACACACGACGCGCTCGGTTATATTACCGATAACTTTGTAAATATTCATAATTTTTTTATTTTTTTTTCGTCAGTACACGCTCAACATACTATATTTTCAGATTATGAAAATAAAAAAAAATTGATTTTTTGAAATTACTATATGGACTTCCCCCCTTAAGTCAATTCGGTCTTTTCATAGAATTTTATACAACCAGTAACTACTTGATGTATAAGTACGATTGGTATTATATTTAAAACTAAAATTTAGAGCAATTTGAACTAGTAGCTTAAATTAACTTAACCTTAAAAGTGATTGATATTAAAAGTTTTTCATTTTTTATTTAAAATTAATGTAAATGTAAAATTTTAAATATTTCAGTTATTTTATTTCTGCATAGAAATGTTTTTAATTATCAGTATTTTATATACACTAAAATTCTCAACTTCTCGACAGAAGCAGTGCAGTCAACGTAAGTATTCAATATATTTCGTAAAAATTGTAAAAACTTTCAAAAATAGTGTAAGTAACATTAGAAGAAACATGGAAAAACGTACTTTCGGTTTTGAATGAAATATTCTAATCGAATGATGATAAAAAGAACGAAGAACTTTGGGATATAATATATATCAACGTCTAGGATTACTGCAGAGTAGATTATAATGTGGCTGTTAAGAAGAAGCAGGAAGGCTGTTAAGAAAGTATCAACTGTAGAAATAAGAAGAGAGTTGCCTATTTATTTAAAGTTTTTATATAATATATTATTTTATATCGGTTTGAAATCAAAGCCGTTGCATTTATCAGAGCCGAAGGTACCACAACTACCAATCACCACAGGTTCAAGAAGATGGCGGTTTTATTTGAAGCTGAAAGATTTTTTTACTTTGTTTTGCGAAAACTTGGTTAAAAAAGTGCTTATCTCGCGGACGAAGATTTATTGAGATTCAATATTCGCGAATAGAAAAAAAATGTAAGTAAGCAAGGAAATCTAAACTGGGCATTTAGTTGTCTTACTGAAACTTACGTTACGAGAAGAGACTCGCAGAAAAGACTCCAAAATATATCAAATTAGTGTGTTTGACCGTGATCGGCTGGAAAGAAACGCTTTTCATGAACTACAAAATTATAGTCTTGTAAAACAGCTGTCGAGCTACTAAATATTGAAAGGCAAGGTGAAACCATCGATTCCATTTTAGTATCGGATCTTGTAAATTGTTACCTGGTTTTAAGAATATCCGAAGATGGTAAAAATGATTCTCTGGCATTTACGAGAATTATTTCGAAAACGTTCTTTTAGAAATAGATGTATCTTTTTCTCGGTATCCGACAACTCGGCGACGTCAGCTCGGCGACCGGTCAACTCGGCGACTGCCAACTCGACGACTGAATAACTCGGTGACCGGTCAACTTGGCGGCGGTCAATTCGGTGCAAAAATAACAAAAAATTATTACAAATTTCGTATTTCCCCTGAATAACATTTTATTGGGTGCCGATAATGTACATTGGAGGTATTACTATCTCATGATATTTAATTTTTTCACATCATTTCAAATTGAAATAAAATTTAATTCATAACTTACATAATATTGTTCAAAGACTATTTTAATGAATGATATAGCTTGCGAAACGCTGTTATATAACTTTACATTTCGATTTTCGGAATCTCATCTCGCTTTGAAACAAAACGATTTTGCTCAGCAGCTTTTCTCGATATAAGTCAAGCCTTTGACAAAGTATGGCACGAGAGTTTATTCTATAAACTGAAAAAGAATCTTCCATATCATTATTACCTGATCCTCAAATCATATCTAAGCAATAGGTACTTTCTTGTTAAGGAACAAATCGAAATGACTGATTTATACGCTATCCAGTCTGGAGTACCACAAGGTAGCATACTGGGCCCTATTCTATATTTACTATACACATCTGATCTGCCAACTTCAAGTTCCACAATGGTAGCCACATTTGCACATGATACTGCAATAATGGTTCCCACGAAGATCCAATAATAGCATCTCGAATTCTGCAATCAAATCTGAACATGATACAAAACTGGCTTGAAAGGGCGCATTAAAGCTAACGAAACTAAGTCAGTGCATGTGACCTTTACTACGAGAAAAGATACTTGTCTACCTGTCAAACTAAATAGTTGCATACTGCCACAAGCATCGGATGCTAAGTTTCTTGGAATTTACCTTGATAGAAGATTGACGTGGTGTAAACATCTTTTTACCAAACGGAAACAACTTGGAATTAAATTCAGCCAAATGTATTGGATTATTGGTCAAAAATCACAACTTTCTCTTGAAAACAAGCTGCTACTATACAAGGCCATAATCAAACCAATCTAGACCTACGGCATCCAACTGTGGGGATCAGCTGCTGCATCAAATATTGACATTATCCAGCGATTTCAAAATAAAGTATTAAGGGTGATTGTTGATGCGCCTTGGTACGTGCCCAATAGCGTAATACAACATGATATTTCTATTGCTTCGGTTAGGGAAGAAATCAAAAGATTTAGTACAAATTACCGTGATAGACTTACAGTGTACCCTAATGTTTAGTATTTAATATTATCTTTTTTTTGATAGATTGCTGCATCTGGAAGTTAATAAAAAAAAAACTTTGGTAAAGAAAATTTCCTCTTTAGGATACGTTCATTTTACATCTCAGATTCACTAAAATGTACTTATTTACAAAGATGTGAAAAGTGCCAAAAAGGATAAAAAAATATAATCAATTTTGACAACGGTTAACTGGCACTCTGTTAGGCTTATAATGTTATGTGTAGCAATTTATAGTAAAGTAAGTATAGAATAAGAGAAATGTCTACGTGTACATGATATTGTTAACTTAGAAATGTTCCAAAAGTTTAGCGATCTTCCTGTCTAAGCTTGAAATAGAGAAATCAAGAAAAATTTTCAAATGGATAACTAAAATGTTGAAGCGAACTATGCATTTCTGAACAACGCAAAAGTAGATACCCAATAATTAGAATATTTTTATTGGTTTTAGCAATTCTTATCATTTAAAAAATGTTTCCATACAAATGTTAACATACTATATTTTATGAAAAAATTCATTTACAATTACTACTTCAAACCACTATTATATATTCTAAAAAATTAATTGTATTGAATTGAAATTAATAATTCAATAAATTTTAAATGTTTATTTCTAACATTTGTACATTTTATCGCTAAATATTTATAAAATTTGGCAAACTTATAGGTATCAAATGATAATAATTTATTTGTATATCATTATTTAATTGTTCGAGCAACAACAATCTTCGAATAAAAATGAAAGGTAAGAAATTGCTAGTAGCTGTTCATTTCTTAAAATGTATACCTTTTTTTAATTATTTTTTAACAATTTTAATTTTTAGGTTCCATTTATCTCGCTTTTCTATTTTTTTTGCTGACAGGAATCAATTCTCTGTTGGATTCATACGATGAATATTAATCGGGTATGTCAAAATATTATCATCCTTTGTAACTTAAATAATTATTTTTATATATTTTAGCGTTTCTTCTGGTGCAAATCGTACAAAAAATATATAAATTCCCGCAATTCAAGAAAGAAATTTCGAAAGCACTTAGAATATTCGCATAGTGCTAATAACGGTTTTGCGTGCCCGATATGTCCGCTGATTTTTTCCAAGGTCAATCATAGGCAACATCACTATGAAATCAGCGGACATAGACTATAACCTAATGGAAACCCAAATAAATAGTAAAAGAAAATTTAAAGGAAATGCTTAAATTTGACGATGCTCATCGACTTGTTAATAACTTTTTAGTTATTTTTAGATTGTACACTGAAAAATATCATTAATGTTGTCCGAGATTCCGTCGTAGCAAAAAGAGTGGAAGTGGTCCCCATCATGATAGGGTCCAGAGGTGCGATGCCCCATTCAACGAAAAATCCTCTTCGGAAGCTGAACACAAAGACATCGTTATGTTTCCTACGATCATCGGTGCAGATTGGTAGAGCACACCTAGACTACCAGTGAAATCAAGTGAGGTGCGGAGTGTATTAAGAGAAAAAAAAGTTAGCAGTTAAATGTCAGATTATTTTATTTATTTACATAGCCGTTTTTGAGAAATACTTTTTTAAATTGTTGTAAATGTAGTTGTAAACGTCCAAATTATTAATACCTGTATTTGGGAAATGTTTCTTTTAAATTAAATGATTATTATTATTATATGTTAGATAATTATAAGCGTAGCGACACAAAGAAAAAGTCACGCAACCGGTAACGGAAAGTAATGTCAATTTGATATGTATGAGCCTGCAGGGCCTCCTTACAAATACTCACAGTTTGCAGGAATGATATAATTTTTGAATGTATTCTTTAAACTTAAAATAAATACTACAAAAATACTTAAAAAATTCTAAAACCTTTTTTAAGTTATTTTCTATTTTATTCTTTAAACCTTGAATAATCTCAGTAAAGAGATTTTGAAAGGGCGGATGACTTCTGAGCGTTAGCAGACTCACTAACGAATTTTTAGTCTTAGATATCAAAAGTCACCCTGTTGGAAGAATAAAACTCAAGTCGAAGTTAAGTTTTACGGAGTTCGATTGATACTCATTTTATTTAACAAATTTCCACACTTATATATCAAATTAACAAATGCTAAATTAACAAATTTATATAAAGAAATTAATAGGCAAGTATATTAATTATTATATTAAAGAATTTGTAACCTTGCGAGTTCTGCATAAATAATTGTATTAAGTGTTTTTGTTACCTATATTAAAGTAGGTTTTGTAAAATTGCATTTATGGTTGCTAATGCTGCAAAATAAAATTGATTAATTATAACAATTTTGAAATCAAAAAATATTCCATCATTAATTTTTAAACTAAACAAACCTCGTTGTAAGAAAAATGTTTGTTTTATACTATTGTATGAGTATTTGAAATAATAAACAAGATATACTAGTTAGCAAGAACAATAAGACCCAGGGGCTGTTAGCGTAACTACTGGATACCGCCGAAGACGTGACCGTCGATGCCCGAACCGTAGCAACTATGCGTGTGCTCACAGCTCGCTAACAGCGACACGCGTTCCGAAAATAATACGAGAACCGTAAACATCAGCACGCAAAAACGGGTAGCCTTCAGGTTAACCGTACCCATCAGAGAGTCCCCTACACTCAGACCAAACCGAAGCGCGACGACGAGCTGCAGTCAACCGGAGGACATAACAAACTACGACGTAAATACCGCACACATGACAAAAAATGCCGACGAGCTCCCCTGACCTGCCTCGGGCGTTGACCACTCGATTGGGACCGTGAACGTGGATGCCGAGAGGCCAGAAGTGGCATACATCGCTAAGATTACCGCCGGAGAGTCTTCTGCGACTCCCGTCACCACTTTGCCTAAAGCGAACATATCTCTGGGGTCATTAGCAGCCCCCAACGCTCACTCGGCCGACGTGGAAGAAGCCGATGCCAAAGTCGCCGCCGATAAGTCTTTTGCGACTCCTAGCGCCACGTTGTCCCGCGTCAAAAGATAATCGTAGGTAGGACGTTCGCCGGTATCCCGGATTATAAGTACAGAACCGGACAGACGGACGGCGTGCATAAAATGGTTTCCACGCGCACGGGATGGCGGCCGCGGTTATCATAATATTTAATAGTATCCTGGTCTCGTAATACTACCCTTCCGAGTGGTTACAAAACCGGACTACTCTAATACCTAAAAAGTGAAAAGATCCCGCTAAGGCGATAGCTGAAGGCCGATTACAATCACCTCGGTCTTAGCACGGCTATTCAGCTCGTGCGTAAGATCGCGAGTGGAAGCGGTAACGTCGATCTCGGTACGGCAGCAGGACTTTGTCGAGGGAAACGGTTGCTTTATAAACACCTTGTTGCGTTTATATTCCATCCTTACGCCCCGAATGTAACAAAATACTTATTTGAACACCTTAATTTTAAAATAAATAATAACACCTCAATTTCACTAATAGGTACGTTTATTTACCAACAAAATACTGTTTTCGACGATTATAATTATTAAGTATATGCGTTATCTTCCGAAGTCGATCTTGGCAACAATTTTTCATATAGATAAAATTAGTCTTCCTTTCTAAAATTTTTGACGTTAGTTCGGTAGCCAAATAAGTGAGATTTACCAAGTGTTAAATTACATCGATTTGTTGGTTTATAAGTTGAGTTAGTTGGCAAGTTTGCAACAAACGGCTTTAAAGTTTATATTGGTCCGACCCTCATCAATTATTTAAATTTCATCCATCCATTTGATACGTAAATGGAATTTTAACCCGTTACTTGGAGAGTCAATAGTGATTGCACTGGTTATCGAAGTTAGGAGGTTGCTTTTGTTCAAACACTAGAAATAATGAAAAAATACAATTCTACAAGTGAGGTTAGAATCGATTATCGCCTTACCTTTCATTAACAACAATAAATTCCGTACCACCCTTATCAAGGACCAATTCTTCGTTTGCTGCACAAGACTGACTAGTTTTAAAAATTCACGCTAAGCCGTAACCAACCATTGATATAACCATAACCAACCTATATTTGAACGTCAGAGGCCGTTGATGCGCAACGCAAGTGATAGTGATGAACTTAGGAAGCAATAAAGCAGAGGCGTAGCGGCGAAATTGGTGAGCTAAAATTTTATTTTATTTTGTGCGATTTTTTTTTTAACGGAGTCTACAGTATTTACGCATTGTTTGTGTAAGATCAGCTTAAGATTGAACAAAAGCAGATTATTTAAACAACCTAACTTATGATTGTGAATCGGGCGAAGCTCGATTATTATTTTGTTTTAGGTTAAGAAAACCTTCAGAGCCTTCAACTTAGACAAAGTGGAAAAATTGAACAAGGCGAATTACAGGCAATGGTCAATGCGAATGCGTGGCATACTAGGACTAAAAGATTGTTTGGACGCCATCGGATTCACCACAAGCACACTAACCCCAGAACAAAAGAAAGCTGACGAAAAATGTAAGTCGATAATTTATCTCTCCATTGACAATGATAATCTAGATAGTATCAAAGAGTGCGAAACAGCCAACGAAATATGGAATAAGTTAAAGAAAATTCACACAAAATTCGATAGCTACCACGCGGTACTGATGTTAAAGAAGTTTATAAATTTAGAGAAAGGTATCAACGAGAAGATAATTTATATAAGAAAGTGAAAAGTGCTGGTTTTAATTTCGAAAACAAAGTGTTGATGGGACTAATGCTAATCGGGTTACCAAAGAAATACGAATATTTGACAAGAACCGTTAAGATCGACGACGACACTTTAACCCCAGCCAGTTTAAAAATGAGGTTAGCAGAAGACGAAAGACGAATAGAGGAAAGCGAAAGTAGAAAAAACGAAAAAGAATACAGAGCGATGAACACAAGAAATAACGTTATTGCGAGGAACGACAACCCTCACACGGATAGTGTAAGAAATGTAAAGTGTTTTAGGTGCAACAGATTTGGGCATATTGGAAGGGACTGTCAAACAAGTAGAGATGCGCACAACCGATATTACAACAACCAGACCTTATACGTTATAAAAATCAATTTGGGACACGTCAGCGACATGGATAACGACAAAACGGTATGGTTAATAGACAGCGGATCCACTGATAACATGACTAACGATTGAGAAAAATTTACAACGTTTCACGAGAAGTCAAACAAAATTATTAGCGCAGGGGGGACCGAAGTCCATTGGTTATGGAGACGTGAAAACAAAATGGTACGACTTGAACGGCGGAGCAACAATCACATTGAAGGACGTCCTATGCGTATCAGGACTTAACGCAAACTGGTTGTCGACAACGAAAATGTGCGATAAGGGAATCGTGGTATCTTTCGAACAAAGAAGTTGCACGATTTCGGGCAATAATAAAGAGCTGCTACTCAGAGCTAGACGGGAGTGAAATTTGTACACGATAAAGGAAGAACACATTATAAAAACAAGATCGTATCATGTTACTAAAGGCAGTGAAGAACTATGGCATCAACGTTTAGGTCATGCCAACGAAAGATACGTACAACGGCTGTTAAAGAATTGTTGAAAAGTGGTTGAGAAAGTTAAAGACGAAAACAGAAAAAAATGTGACACATGTGAAACATCAAAGATAAAGCAGAAAACTTACCAGAAGAAAACCGAAAGTCAAAGAAAGGAAATCTTAAAGCTAATACATACCGATGTGATGGGACCGATAACTCCTACGTCAAAGGGCGGAAACAAGTATGTAATAACCTTCACAGATGATTACCCACGCTACACCAAAGTATTCATAATGAAGACGAAAGACGAAGCCTTGCAAAAATTCGACGAATTTAGAAGAACAGTAGAAAAAAGGTTCGATAAGAAAATAAAAGCCATAAGAAGTGACAACAGGGGAGAGTATACCAGCAACAAGTTCAATGATTATCTAACGAAGTTGGGGATAACCAGAGAACTTACCACACCAAGATCGCCACAACAGAACGGAGTAGCAGAACGGCTGAATCAAACCATTATGAACATCGTGCGGTGCGAAATGGAAAAGTCCAATATGTACAGCAACATGTAGGTCGAAGCCACCCTAGCAGCGTGTTATTTAAAAAACAAAATACCGACAAGTGCAAATGACAGAAAAACACCGTATTAATTATGGAACGACCGAATACCAAAAATTGACCATCTTCGATTATTTGGATGTCGAGCGTGGTGTATAAACAAAAGGCGTGATCACAAAGGAGAACCAAAAAGAAAAAGATACATTTTCATAGGATATGATACAAGGACAAAATCATATAAATTATGGGACGAAGAAAGAAATATGGTAATTATAGACAGAAGCGTGATTTTTGACGAGAACGTATTCGAACAACAACGAACAAGAAACAAAAATTCAACTGGGCGGAGCTATTCGTCGAAGACAATATCGAACTCACGAAAGCACCAGAGGCTGACAAAGTCAAAACCGAAATTAACAAAGAAGAAAGCGAGATATCTTCCGGAGACAAATCAGTAACAAATGAAGAAAGCGAGCAACCTTCCGAAGGCGAAGACGAATCAGGAACGAACGAAGAAGAATGCGAGCAGGGAGCAGAAACCTCCGAAAACAAAGAACCACGATCAGAAACCGATGCATAAGGTTCACCAAATAAAGAACGAAGGCAAACGAGAAGCGGGAGAGAAGTGAAACAACCAAGTTGGACAAGACACTACGACATGAAATTAAACTTGGTACGCGGGAAGGAACGTGAAACTGAACAGCGGTTGATCGATGTAGAAAATGCTAAACGTATCGATGAACAAATTAATGAAGAATTAGAAAGACACCGGGATGAAATTGTAAAAGTTGTCAGAATGGTAGAAAAGGCGATCTCTCAAATGGAAAAAGAATTAATGCAGAAAATGGAAGGAAAGATACAAAAGGAACTTGAAGAAAAAATAAAGATGGGGATCGGGAAATCATCCAGGGGGGGATAATGTGAGAAATTTCCCATATCAGGGAAGGGAAAAAATTGGGAATTAGCGGGTTTTGAATTTAAATATCGCTCTCGCGGGTTTAGTAAGTTGAAGAGATTATCGGTAGAGGTCGCTAGTGGGGATTTGGTTTGTGGGGAGCAGCAGTTAGTAATGATAGGAGAAATAAAACGAGCATAAAAGAGAGCAGCAGAGAGAGGTAAAGCCCAATGTAAATAGAATACAAGGTATGATCTAATGGTGTACCACAACTCGTCCTCTACTGCGCATTCAAATATGGCGGCCTTGCTGTGACTATTAGCTTGACGTTTAACTTAACGTTTAGCAGTAAAGCAATGTGTTGCGTACATTTTCTTAAAAAATACTATCAAGTAGATGCCCTTCTTGCATCTTATGGTATTCCTAAAAAATTAAATAAATTAAATAATCATGCAGTACCAACAAAATTTTTGCCTCGGAAACACATTGAAGAAGAAAATTCAACGCGCCTTCAACGTCTTAACAAAAAAAACAGGTATAAAGTAGCACAGCAGTAAGTTTTCAATTACATTAGGCTTTTTTGTTATGCTAATTATAAATTTGTTATAAAATTGAGACTCCAATTGATAATAGTACTGATGCTGACAACAAAACATATTATTATAATAAACCAGAAACAACAAATGTTATCGAGTATCGATTATTGTTAAAAAAGCAATACCCACTTCCGGCTGTATCGACCCTTCGTAGATGGTGTGCTAAAATAAAGATTTGTCTCGAAATTCTTGAACCAGTTCTACTAATTACGCAAAAGTCTGAGTTAGAAGAATTAGAGAAGCTCTGCGTTCTTTCATTTGATGAAATGAAAATTAAGAAGCAGTGTTTATATAGCAAAGTATATGATAAAACACTTCAGCCAGCTGATTATGTACAAGTTGTAATGATTCGAGGTTTATATGGTAATTGGAAGCAGCTTGTATTCTTTGATTATAATTGTAACATGAGCAAAGAAATAATCATGAATGTAATAGCACGCATTGAACGTAGTGGGTTTAAAGTAGTTGCAACAGTATGCGATTTAGGAGGGTCTAATCGAGGACTTATCAAATCACTTGAAGTAACAACTGAAAAGCCTTGGTTCTCAAATCCAGAAGATAGCAACAGAAGTATATATGTTTTTGCAGATGCTCCTCATTTGCTAAAATTGATTAGAAATAATTTTGTCAATTATGGCTTCTTGATTGATAGAAAACAAATTGATAAATCAATCGTCGAAGAGTTACTTTCTGTAACAAAAAAAACTGAACTAAGTATTGCTTACAATATTTCTTCCGAAAATTTAACTGTCCAAAATGCAGGTCGACAAAAAGTGAAACTAGCTGCAAAATTGTTTTCACACACAGTTGCAGAAGCAATTAGTCGTGGTGCTATTTTAGGTGAATTAAAATCATCAAATACTTTTGAGTGTTCAGACTTTTTTAAATTGGTATGCTAGCATTAACTTAGTCATTATTGGAGAAAAGTAATAATATCTTATTTTATTCAATTTAAGGTCAATGACTGGTTTGAATGCTTAAATATTAGACTTTCTCATAAAGATAGCCGTGATCGTGACTTAGACTCTGTAGGAAACTTAAGTTCCCAATATTTTAGTAACATATCAAAGCCATTACCATTGGAACCTGAGGTTAACGAAATGGCTACTCTTCAGTATGATGAGCTAGAACATCTTGCTGGATATATAAATATGTTATCGCTTCAAGAATATGTTTCAGAGAAAACTTATACCTATACTTGGACCGATCTCCTCTCTGAAGAATTTTTAAGAAAACCCTCACATGAGTTAAGGGGTTACGCTCACCTACACCGTCAAAAAAATAGGTAATTTTTGCAATTTTTTTGTGAACAATTGAATGGATATCTTTCTACAACAGTTCAAGTATTTAAAAGACCTTTATTTAATGAGTGGTTGGTAATTTTTTGGTTACAAAATATTGATAAATAACAAAGTTAAAGCGCACGTTCGACAAACATGTTTTAAAATCATGTTTTGCGGTGAGCAGTGTTATTCGAACCCAGGTTATCAAAAATCAAAAATTTGAAAAAAGTTTGATAATCTATTAGTTGATGCAGTCTATAATCGAAGGATTTTCTAAAAAACTTAAATTTAACAATATGGCCAGTCAAAGTCAAAATTTCAATTTTTGTTAAAAAAAAAATAACTTAGTTCATAAAATAGAAACTACACATTGTAAAACCAAAAGCTTCGATTAAAGACTAGTTTTTGGTGTTTAAAAAAAAGCACACAAAATTTGAGATCGATTGGTGCACAGGTTTTTAAAATATCTTGCTCACCGATTTGAAAATGTAGTTTCGAGATAAACGCGTTTTAAGTTCGCAAAGCAGTTTACACTAAAGCAAAAGAATTATTTTATAACTTATACATAGTCATCTATTCCAGGCCCATATACTGTGTCTTCTTTTGAAGTTGTCGCTTTGGAAACATCAATTTTAGTTTGCCAACGACGCATTTTTCCGTCTCGGGTACTCTCTTGTACGTCATTTTCTGCTACGTGAATGCGTTCAGCGTATTCTCTTTCGAGATATTGGTGGGCATTGATGTCACAGTTTACTCACATACCTTATAGGATCTGTAATAAAACTGCAGATATAATAAAAGAGCACGAAGGAATGTATTGAGGTTCGCACTTATCACATAACAATACAATTTTAAATCCGAGACCACGGGTACTTGCAGTTTGAAATGTTACGTTACCATCACACTGTTTACACTTCGCTAAAACTGAAATTTCCGAAAAACCGGTAAAAAAAGCAAAATTCCTTATTCCACAATATTTTTTTGTGCCACATTGAATTTTTCGTGGTAATACCTGCTACACTTACCAACATATATTTAAAGCCTTATAGCTTCTGTATAAAAAATCAGATTATGTTAAAACTTTTGGGAGATATTTCTGACATTGTATACTTCAAGAAAATGTAATTTTTGAAAAATCGATTTTTTTAAATTTCTAGGTGAGCGTAACCCCTTAATGCAGAAAATAGAACTTTTGGAAAAAATATTCAATACAATCAACGGTGATAGTGGTATTGTAGTTATGATAGTGGTATTGTAGTTATGAGAGGGTTTCTTAAACATCATTTGGAAGAATCTGCAAATATTAAATGTGATGATAAAGTCAAGAGTTTATTTTTCCGATCTAGAATGTATACTTCCGAATGAAAAAACTTAATAAAGCACTTTCAATTGATTTTAGAGCAAGAAAAGCAATAAAGAATATTTTGTAATATGTATGGTTTTTTAATTTAAAAATAAAATGTATTCTAAAACAAATAAATCAAATAGTATGTTATACTTCAAAGCGCATTTAAATCAGTTATTTATTAATAAAACTCTCAATGAGACCTGTTAAGTAAAAAAAAGATGAAATTACGTATATGTAAATATTAAAAATCGTCTGTTTGTAAATTATTATATTTGAATTCAGTCACAGAGCAAGGTAAATCTATATACCTTGATCACAGAGCGTCCGCCGTATTAGAATAGTATCTGCGCAAGATCATACCTTGTATTCTATTTACCTTGGGTGAAGTCAGTTACAATAGTGCAAGCGAGGAAGAACAAGTCAAGGAGTAATGTGAATTTAGTAAATTGTAAATATTTGGAAAAACGTGTTGTTATTTATTCTCAGTATTTAAACGCATAAATAAGCTTGACCGCCACTGTACAAACATCGCAAAAAAACAACTTTTTGGTTGATAATTTTACGTTAATACGTTTGAAATTACTTGGTACAAAAAAAGATGTAAAAGTCAAAATAACAATAAAATCACAACACTAGAAATTGTATGTAGTACATAAAAAAAAATAACTCATAGTGATGACGATTCTTCAAGTAGGATTAATTTTGACGATTAAAATTTATTCGGGTGACTTGGTTACCAGCGAGAGATTAAAATTGAAGTGGTTAAGGTCCTCAAAATAAGTATCGTGCTCTGACAAGTACTTGCAGTAATTTTCGATTTATGTGGGCTTAAAATTGGTCTCTCGTTTTCGAGGTAAAATTATCAAAATAACTTCATAAAATCTTCCAAAAACTCAAACCTGAATTACTCACTATGAAATTATAAAACAACTTCAAACTGGAATCTCCAAACATACAAAATACCAAATTTTCACCACACTTGACAATATTTTAACCGTGAATAAAAAAAACAAACTGGATTCAAAACTTTCTTGTAATTTAATTGTAACAAATTAAATAATTCCGCAGATTAATGCGAGATATAATTCAGTGATACAGATCTTGGTTATCGACTCTTAATTTGTCATAACTTGCAAAATGCAAGTGAGTGATTCGGATGGTGGTAATCAACTGACTAAAAAAATGAACAATACCGAAATTTATAACTTTTCATTAATTATAAATAACGTGATGCCTTTTGTTCAAGTTGACCAATAAGAAAATTTTAAAATCATACGACAAATTGGTGACTAATTTCCACGAACAATACTTAAATATAAATATCATATTTTTAATATCGGCGCCGGAAAGCTATAAAATTTATTATTTTTTTTTTAGGAATTCTTAAGAAAATTGAATCATACTGATTTAATTTTTCTGAACAAACAACTTTATTGGTAAATCATACGACCGAGTTTGGTAATTAAATTCTAATTTAAAAAAAGTTAGTTACAAGGTGTCTTCAAAAATTAAAATCACCTAACAGATACCTAAGGATATTCCAGTTCTTACAAAAAGGTTTAATTGTTGTGACTTAAACCATCACGCGTTAAAACACTTCGAGGAAAACCCCTGTTGAAGTCATGACGGTTTGACTAAACATTTGGAAACAAAAAATTCCAAAGCTCCAGCCGTCAAACTTGCCCACAACAACACGTATAGCAACAAAAAAAATTAGGTGGGAGCTGGTAAAAAAATAAAAACGATCAACCACCTGGTGATGAATCAAATATCTAACCTGTTTAGTGTAATACAGATTTCAAAAACCTCAAAACTTAACCAATCAATTACACCAAAAAAATAGAGTCGTCGAACCAAAAAAAAACAGTCTAATCGGGATTGGCTTTCAGATCCTTTAGGTGGTAAACACCTAGATCCTTACCACGTTCATCTTTAAGACGATATGTGAGCGTACCAGTAACCTCTGAAACTTTGCATTTTATAAATTTTGGAGCAAGTTTTTTTGAAAATCTTTCTGCAGCGTTTGAAAGAACAAAATTTCGCTTCCAAACTATATCGCCACGCTTGAAAAAAAGCGGCCTTATCCGCAAATCATACTGGACTTTATTTCGCTTATACGGAGCTTTGATTCTTTGATTACTTTTTGATGTAAGTCGCTCATATTATTAACATCGATCAGTATTCGTTCATGACTTTCTAACGTCAAGTCTACTGGCGTAGTCGAGTTCCAGCAATTTCCATTCAACAAGATTTGAAACGATATTATGTTTGTTCGGATCGTATTTAAAAATGAAATCGTCTTCGATTTTGAAATTTGGATATCGATTCGGTTGTAAACTGATCTTGTTGAGAAGTTCCTGATACCAGTAATATTTGTCAGCGAGTGCAACTGAAATCATGTGAATGTTAGTAGGTGCTTTAGAGAAAGCGTCGGCCATTACATTGAATTTGCCTGTTCTGTGAACAATTTTGAAGTTGTACTGGTTCAATTGGACGCTCCACCTAGCAAGTCTACCAAGAAGGCTTTTCACTGCACCCAGCTACTTCAATGCCTGGTTGTCGGTTATGACAGTAAACATGGTTCCTTCAATGTAGAGCCTAAACTTCTCTATGCCGAAAAGAATAGCGCAACACTCTTTCTGTTGGTTTTCGTACAATACGATTTTGATACATGCATTGAAGATTTGCTTTTGCGAACAGGTTTATAAGCTCATGCCACAGGTCAAAATATATTTAATTGCATCGATAATTCCACACATACATAAAATAATCCATAAGAAATGTCAAAATTGACAGTTTGCTAGCGGCTAAAAATTGTACTTACGAAGAGACAAATATGCAAGTGGATAAATTTTGCGGATATGTTTTTGTTTACCTTTGCCATGACAGCCAAAGCAAATCAACATTAATTAATGTGACGTTAAATAATAATATACTACGTGTTGTTTTTAATTTATAAATATTAATATCTTCAGAATCAATATCGTCGTTTATTCGCGGAATTATCTTACCAAATACAACACTAGCTTTGATTTCTGTCCTGATAATTTTTAATTTCAAAACACTCATACGTAATTTTAAAATTTCGCTCGAGAAAACTGTTGGTCAGGCTAAAACACGAGAGCGATCGATCTCGCTCGATCGTTCTCGTGTTTTAGTCGACCAAGTTTTCTCTCGTTAAATTGCTAATCACGTATTCGTTGAAATTAAAAATTATCTGGATAAATTAAAGCTCTTGTTGTATTACTTACGATAATTCTATTAAGAAGCAATGACGTAAGTTGAGAGAAGTGCATTGATGTTTGCAGTGATGGAGCCAAAGCAATGGCAGGAAAGGTGGCAGGCGTTGTAACACGTCGTATAAAGAATGTTGCAAAAAACTGCACCGGCAATCACCGTGTTCTTCACAAACATGCATTGGTAGCAAAATCGATTTCGGAGTCATTTAAAATCGTGTTAGACGAAAGTGTGAAGATAATAAATTTCATCAAAAGTCGTTCATTACAGTCGCGAGTATTCAAAATCCTATGTGAAGATATGGATAGCATTCACACGGAGCTTCTTTTGCATATGGAAGTTCGATGGTTATCGCGAGGTAAAATTCTCGTTAGATTGTTTGAATTACGTCAAGAACTATCAATGTATTTTCTAAAATAGTCTGCTATGTTCAAAATAAATTTTATTGATACTTAAGTGGCTTTCGTTCTTTACTGCCGAATTAATTAGACGCGGGATATCAAAACAAATTGTTACGAGGGCCTTACCTGTAAACTTATATTTGCCAACAACTTGCTCAGCGGATCAAAATTATGGGCGTGGTCTACTCTTGGAAGTTTAACACAATCAAACAACACAAATAGTTTATAAGCAATTTAATTTCTCCTTTAGATGTTTGTGAAATGAGCAAGCTCATTATATAATACAATAATGCAAAATAACATCGATAACATATTATCAACACAACAGTAATCATAGGCAGCAAATGCCATAGTCATTATAACTAAAGATCATAATAACGACAAACATGAATTAATCGAAATGTCAAATAACATGAAAACTAAGTCGATACTAACCTGAAAGGTCCACAAAACGTATGCACACACAAAAATTTTGTGCTAAATAAACAATATCAAAACCACGATACCTTTGTTACAAATTAAATTCCATCGTTAGACGCAGATGTCCATGGAGATGGTAGTTGAGGCAGCGTTCGGCATCGTGCAGTTCATAAGCTCCAACCAAGAATTGAGAATAACCCGACGTCCTCGATTTTAGGTCGTGTTACGTCAACAGCAACATCACTTAGATTTACCCAATGGCATAATTTATTTACTTTTAATTTGAACTTCATCAGAACTCAAAGTCCGAAACGAAACGCAGTATCAGAAACGACATTACTTTAAATATTTCGGCATTCGATTTTTTATTAACTTTATCATAATTCGAATGAGTTCGAAACAACACAAGTTCACCATTAATTTAAAACTATTAAGGTTTCTGCACTAGATTTAACTTTATTATTATTCGAAAAGTTCGAAACAAGCGCACGATAGGAACTCGTTCAAATTTCAAGATCACTACCAGCCAAGGTTGTCTTATCGCTCGCATTCCAATGCGCAGAACAGCAACGTCGGAAACATTTCCCGCTCTAGCTAAGGTCGAAAATCGCTTGGCGCGCGTCACTAACAATCTTTGCCTTAATTTCTTCAAAACTAGTCCCCCAAAAACTTCACAAACGATAATCGTGGAAATAGAAATTCCACTATGGAACCGGAAACTGTCACCATAATTTAATTAACTAAATGAATATTTCAAATTAAATTAGCCGGTCTTCGACATGACTTCCGACTTGCTCGCTAGCCGCCAGAGAAGTCCTCCACCGTCTCCCTACTGCTAACAACTTTCACGCTATGCGCGAACGATTGCGCGGTAACTAATGGTCATAAAACGTCGGCGTAACAAAATATCTGTTACGATGTAAATAAATTGGCGGTTCTTGAAGGACTTCTCAATAACGACTATGGACAGATGGGCAACAACTAATACGGTCGAAAAGACCAACTTAATAAAAAATTTCCAATGGAATAATTAAACCAAATTCAAAATGAAAACAATATAAAACATATCTTCAACACACTTCTCATATGCGGTTCTCGTTGTATTATTTATCGCAACTGTGCAAACCTTTAAATTAGAAAAACTAGCGCTTCCATAAAAATGCCTCTGTTATCATCACTCGAATCGACCAAATTAATTTCACAATAATTATTCTTAGTACAAAATAAATTGTAAGTCAAAAATATCATTAATAAATACATGCAAAAGTAGGCTAAGTTGCAGTTTACTAGCAATTTTGCTATTTTCTTACTAATTAACACCCCCTTCCCCTCCCTGCTCAAAAAAAATGTTTTGGGGCTACACACGTTTTCCCCGTGACCACACGGGACCCCCTGCGCCTGCTCGACTTTTCAAAAAAAAAGAACCCACTGAATTAAACCAAAATGTTACATGGCTATCTAACATCTTTTTCCTTCAAAATTGAATACCGACAGAAACCTGCCATTGCCACAAAAAAGTGCGATATACAGAGTATATACAAAAAAAAACAATTTCAAAAAATAAAAAGTAATCAAATTGCCATGTAACAGTTGATTGTTATACAAGATCCATTTTAACGGCATTTCTTCTTTGGCATATAGCAACATCATAGTTTCTAATATAATTTTATAAACATGCTTATCCATAATTTCATTGATCTGGTGTATTGGTCCCGTGCCATAAAAAAAACTGCTTCACATCATAACGTTACCACCATGTTTGATAATTCCTTTACAATTCAAACGTGCATTTATGGGTCTTCTAATACGAAGAACTTTACAATGATTACCCTGAATATTAAATTTAGTTTCGACAGAAAACAAAATATTTCTCCATTTATTAACAGGCCAATTAAAGTTTTAGCAAACTCCAATCTGTCTAATCTATTCTTTTTCGAAATAAATGATTTCTTTATGGTTCTAGTAGTACTCACATTTTTTTTATAATAATTTTCGATTTGGTTTAATATTATTTGAAGATTATTTCTAATTATATGAATTATTACTATCACATTTTGCTGAAGTTTTTCTAGGCCTGCCACCACTATGAACTGTGATCAAACTACGAAAATGACTGATTTATTCTTGTTACAACCGATTTGTTCAAAGATTATTTTTGAGATATCGCTTTTTGTTGTAAATCATTTTTAAAATCTTGAATAATTTTGTCTTTAAAGTCACCATTATATTTTTTATTTCTTGTCATTTTTAATAAAAATCTTAAAAAGAAACGCAGTAACATATCAACTTCATACAACTAAATAAAAATTATGCATTAAAATACAATACCAAGTAATTCACTATTATCAGTAACAAATTTTACACCTAAACATTGAAAATGTTTAAATGAAAATGAAAAGTGACATTGGCGTCACTTCAATAAGTTGTTTTAGTTTTGTTCATTCAATAATACGCGACTAATGATATTTTTTTCAATTTTAATTATAATTTATTAAAAAAATAATTTAATGAAATGGTTTTATTGGAATGATATATAAATCTAAAACGCTATGAAAAACAAATAAGATTTTTTATTTCATTTTACATTTAAAATAACTATACTATAAATATGAATTAATAAAAATAGTTGCTTTAGTTTTGGCCACTACTGTATCTTTGCAACTGTATTTATATAATTTCAAAAATTTTCACAAATAATTTTTTATAAAAATTATAACTTTTAAATGTTATGTTCCAAATTCATATTGTCCAAAATTATAGTTTAAAAATAAGTTTGGATTGTAATTTGAAATTTTGTTTTTAAAAATAAATCGCATCCAAATAATGGAAATGTAAAAATTTATACGATACCGGTATGCAGATGTCTTCTTATCATTAAAATCTGTATTCCTTCAATAGGTTAACTTTAAAATGTTAGAAAATTTAACCATAAAATTGATTTTCAATTATAATTTTTCTTCTTCCTCTTGTTCTAGAATCTTCTTTATCTGTGCAATTATTGTTTATGCATAGCTTTCGTTTTAATTTCATTTCTGAAATTATCCAACTATTTTAAAAATCACTAAATGCTATAATTATAAATTTTAATCGTATAATTTATTATACCAAAATCACTTTTTATAATTAACTTTTCATTTAATTTTAATGAATAAATATATTTATATGTCAGGCTTCTCCGACATGTCACAAAAAGTTTTATTTCGTCCGCTAGTTGGCGCTAAGTTCAACATAAATGCAGCAATTACAAATATTTACAATTAAAATAAAAATTAGAAAATTAAAATCTTTTTTAACAAATAAATCTTTTAAATATTATTTACTCCCTAACTTTTTTAATAAAAAAGAAATGTTTAAAAATAGCAGGTGCACTTTCTTACTATAATCAGAAATATGGTCTCAACACTCAAAGAAATTTGCTCAAGAAGTAAATCAAGAATCCGTTCATTAAATTAAGAATCTTGAAAAATTCTTAATTCTAGAAACAAACTTCTTATTTTTAACATGTAGGTATTAAATCAAGAACGCCATTCTTATTCTATACGGTACTTTATAATTTGAGCTTGATTTTTATAAAAAGAATTTTCTCTAGAATGGCGTTCTTAAATCAAAGAATACAAGCCAACGTATTAACAATACATTGCCGATTCATTCTAGAATCTAAAATGGCCATTCTAGAATCTAGAACCTAATTCTAGAATCTAGAACCTAGATTCTAGAATCTACCTACCTAGAAGTTTCTAGAAATTTAAAACGAAAAAAAGTATTTCCATTTATAATATAAACATCCATTGTTGTTTTAAGAACTATATACTTTTCAAAACTTAATTTTCAAAAAAATGATTACTTTTGTTACTTTTTCTTTCAAAAACATAAATTATGTGACGCACATACATATACATATTTATAAAAAATGTTTTTACAAAAGTTCTATTTTTATTATTATTTATTTAAATTATTTATAAATCCCCCACGGCCCCACAAAATTTAGTTTGCACGTGTTATATGGATAGGAGCTAGGAGTTTACACCAAGGAGTTTACACGGTTAAGCTGAGCAGGGACGGATCTAGGTTGTCTCGTATTTTTACAAATTTTTAATAAATAAAAATGAATTAATCCATCTATATTTAGCATCGAAACATAATACTTAAATTAAAACTTAGAGAAAATCAAATTATAAAAGTCTGATATTCACATAATATACTATAATAATAAGATTCATTTAGATGACAATTATATGCACCTAATCAGAAACTAACATTTTAAACTGGCTCCATCTATATGTCAGACACCGTTATTCGAATTTGACAGTGCTGGACACGTGCTGGTTCATGGTATAAAGAGTTATTTACCTTAGTTATATTTAATTAATTTAATATATAAAAATTAGTGAATCGTGTGGATCCGATGTATTTTTTTACAATTACTCTGAACTTGAACCATTAACTACTGAAGCTAATAGTGAAAGTTATAACCACCAAGACATCGCTTCGCTTCTGTCTTCGTGGGGTTTTTCTGAACAAGTAATTAGAAAACTAACTGGTAAGTGAATTTATAATACTTATATCCTATATGACTATCATTTATTATCACCCTAAATTATATAATTTCAGATTTGAAATTAACTCTTTGGCATATTAACTATATCGAAGACTCCGATATTGACGCTTTATTCCCCGTAAGTGAACTTGCAGATCGCATCAAGTTCAAATTTCACTTAAAGGACTGGCGATTACAAAATAATGAGACTAAGGTAAGATAATGATTGATTGAAGTCATTCATATTTGATTATAGTAAATTAAAATTATTTAGGAGCTCGGACCACCAGTTCTTATACCTCGAGTGACTTTGGTAGAATCATTACATGAGGAATTTTTGGTAAGTGTAGTGATAAATCTTGATGTATCTTCCACAATATTGATGGAAGATTTGCTGAAGTGTATCACTGATTTTAGCTCGTATCCCTTCCATTTGCATAATGTATCAAATAATAAACTAGCATTTAAGTTTAAAAAGCTTTCTTAAATTTATTTTTATGTTTGTGTTTTGTATATAATTATTTATTGTATATTGTATTATGTATTAGTGTATGTATTATTTATACTATATTTACCTATATTTTATTTAATTATTTACTGCATTGTATGGTTTTTTTCCCCGGTTTTTTCCATTTTTTTAATAAATAATTCAACAAAATAATTGTTATTTTATTACTGGACCGAAAATCAAGTACTAGCCTGCTTACATCTAGCAGGTATTTAAAATTACAGTTCTTGAAATAAGAATTCTTAAAATTCTACAAAAAAGAATTTTTAGTACAAAATAAGAATTGGATCATACTTAAATCTAGTAGATATTAAGAATGGGAATTCTGAAAACAAGAATGCTTTGAAACTATTTTTAAGACTGGTCATTCTAAAATTAATAATTCTTTAAACCTTAGAACAAGAATGTTCCTTTTGAAATAAACCTCAGGTGTGATTAGGATAAATTAAGAATTGGCATTCTTAAATAGAGGTTGCCTGCGCTTAGGTATTAGGGATTATACAAAATAAGGATGCCATTCTTAAATTATTCTTGAATGAAGTACCTGGCATGATTGGGCCAATTTCCAGAACTTTTATTCTTGTTTTAAAGTCCGTTTTTCTAGCTGGTAAGAATGGATTTTTTTGAGTGAAATACCAAATTTATGCGTCCATAAGTTAAGTAAACTAGAAAAATGTTTTTCGGTTTATATCTAGTTTAATGTCTTTTTAAATTTTTATTTAAGATGTTCATTGTTAATCACTTTTAATGCTTCGATTTTCGTTAAAAACTTGATAACTTGGAGTATTTAAATTATTAATAAAATACAATAAAAATTATGAGCTGTATTGCTTTACGTTATTATTAATTACCAAACTTAAAACAAAATATTACACAAATGTAACCGAGAGTAACAAAGTTTCCAGCTTCATTTTTAATAAATTACAGTTCAGTCATTTCTTCAGACCCCCCCTCTAATGTACCTCGAAACGTCGGGCGTGTACCTGTTAGGATTCGGGCCAGGGACGTAAAACTCTCTCGTGCTCGGTCTGTGATTCGCTGGGTTTGGGCGAAGGTCTAAAACCCTCTGTGTTCGAACTTGGGTCAATGAATCGGGACGACGACCGCTGTGGAGAAACCAGACGAATTACAGGTACCCGCGTGTTTTTGACGTGCGTGGAAACTCGTAAATCAGGATGAAAAGATCGTGGTGGCTAAGCGGGCTCGGGGGCGGTTGTAGTTCTCCTGGGTCTGGCAACACTCCACTTTGACCTCAATTACGGCTTAAACGGGCGGTCTGGACTAGTCCATCCAGATCAATCAGTTAATGCTGCCTCGAGAATGGAATGTGCAAACATTCTGCCTCTCCGGACGCTATATCTTCTAAGTAGCCTTGGCGTCCTATGTGGCGTCCTCTTTTGCGGGCTCCGTGGTAGGTGAGGAGCTTTGCAGGATGAAATTGAAACTAGCTGACATGAATGAAACTAATAAAAACACACAGCAAGCAGCCGTACCTCTAGGAGATACTTTGCAAAACAAGAACTGCAGGGATGTCCGCTCAGGATACTCAGTAAACTAGCCCTGTGGTAACGATGTCCAAATTGGATATCCGGTCAATCAGTGGCAAGAAGGAAAATCCGGTAGTGCTCTTCGGGGCCAAGACAGGGACATCCTTAGCAAATGCCCAGTCTCATGGCAACACTGGGGGGTCAGGCCCTAAAAGGCAACAATCCTGTGGTACGGAGAGGAGACGCCGGAAAAAAGCACACTTGCAGGGCGCGGACAAAGAGTCTACCCGGCAAGAAAAAACCAGTCACGAACAGGCTGGGCTGTCCAAACCTCACGGCGAAGATAGCGCGCTTTCTGGTTCGGGACTGCCAAAGGTACCGCCACCATAAAAAAAGCGAGCAACACGGAGAGAAATCTGTAGTCACTAGTTATGAATAGTGTCTTCATAAATTACACATTTAATAAAATTTATAAAATATGAATTATATTAAGATAATATGCGTAATACTCATACGATATTCCGAAGTGTGCAGTTTGTATGCGTTCCCAACTCACCAACGAACACCGGAGGAGAGACGGCCCATACAGGTACAAGATGCAAAAAAATTCACCGTTCAAGATCTACAAAAAGCAGCCCGAAGGATTCCCAATAAAAAAGCACCGGGCCCGGATGGAATACCATCTATAATCGTTAAAAAGATGGCAGAAGCTTGTCCAGAAGAAATGCTGCAAGTTTTCAATAACCACCTGGAGAATGGTATATATCCTAAAATATGGAAAAGAGCCAGACTGATACTGTTGAGAAAAGGAGATAAACCCCTTGAGTCTCCGAGTGCGTATAGACCGATTTGCCTGCTGGACGAGCTCGGCAAGTTGTTCGAGAGACTTCTGGTGGAACGCCTCCAGCAAGAAATAGACAGATCGGGTGGACTGGCGCCAAATCAATATGGGTTTAGGAGGGGTCGATCCACTACCGACGCCCTAGAACTTACAACCAAAACCGCCAACACAGCCAGAGAGGGGACGTGGCGCACCAGGAAATGGGTAGCGATCATAACGGTAGATGTTCGAAACGCGTTCAATTCGGTGCGTTGGAGCGACATAAGAAAAACACTACAAGAGAGAGACATAGAGCAACATCTCCTGACCCTGATCTCGGACTATCTGAATGAAAGAACACTAGAAATAGATGAAAACACACTTAAATGCAATGTTGAAATCACTAGTGGAGTGGCGCAGGGATCTGTCCTCGGCCCACTCTTGTGGAACATATCCTATGATGAGGCTCCACGCTTGGCCGTCCCGCCTGGAGTTACACTGGTGGGGTTTGCGGACGATTTGACGGCGGTAGTAACGGCAAAGGAAGAAGCTCAACTCCAAACAAAAGTAAACGAGACTCTCGAAATCTTAGGAAACTGGATGGAGGGAAGAGGTCTGGAGATGGTCCCTAAAAAGACGGAAGCACTGATAGTGCGGGGGAGAAGGAAATGCAACAAAAACCTGTCCTTTACCGTGCAAGACAAAACAATAACCCCACAAGATACACTGCTTAGCCTGGGAATCACTCTAGACAAAAATCTAAATTATAAAGCCCATCTACAAAAAACGGCGGCTAAAGCGGCAAAAATACAGACAGCACTGCAAAGACTAATGCCAAACATCAAAGGTCCAAAGTGCAATAAGAGAAAGCTGTTAAGTTCGGTGACGCACTCAATAATGCTGTATGGATCACCCATATGGCACGAAGCAATGAGAACAGAATTATACCGCCAAATCCTTGCCAAAGTGCAAAGAAGAACGGCAATTAGGGTGGCGAGTGCTTATAGAACGGTTTCGGAGAATGCAGCTTTGGTGATAGCCGGAATAATGCCGGTGGATCTACAAGCCATGGGAAGATACCGAAAACATAAAAAAGAAGACAAACAACTAGTCCAACAAGAACTAATAGATCTCTGGCAAAATAGATGGGACAACGATAACAATGGCAGATGGACCCACTCCCTTATCCCCAATATCGAGAGCTGGATAAGAAGAAATCACGGTAACATTAGCTATTACGTAACCCAGGTTCTATCAGGACACGGGTGCTTTAATGCTTACCTAAAGCGCATGGGTCGACGAGAAACAGCAACATGTTTATACTGCGGGGAAGATGACACTCCAGATCACACAATGTTTATATGCGAACGATGGGAAGCTTTAATGACGAAAACATACCTAGAACTCCAAAGAACAATTACTAAGATAAACCTGGTACCGGTGATGCTGCAATCGGAGGTGGAATGGACCTTCCTAGTTAAACACATTACAGAGATCATGAAACAAAAAGAGGCAGACGAAAGAATGCAACAAAAAGAGGAAAGAGAGGCACAAGATAACAACTAATCAGCGATGAACCTGCAGGGGCGGCGTAGCAATGTCTCACGACAATACCACGCCTGTGCAGTAGACAATAGTGGAGGAGGTTTTAGTCGGTAAGAGTCCGACACTGCCGCCTACGGGCGGTGTCCATGAGGATTTCCCCCTCCCCACCGCACGAAAAAAAAAAAAGGTATATTCATGTGTTATGAATACAATTTATAAATGTAATAAAGTTATGAATTCTTTTCATATTTTACAAGTTATCACTAGTTATAATTATTTAATACTCATAAAATAACAAAAGCACATGGTAAAACATATGTTCAGCCCTTCCTAGCTACGAAATATGAGTCCGTATAGTATATGTTACCTATATATGTATATATGTATATATACTAGTATATGTTACTAGTATAAAAAATTAAAGTAATATTCATTTTATAGTTAAAATATTGGTACAATATTGATTGCCAATAAAGCACCAATATGTGGTTAACTTATTAAAGTGTGCATAAATCAGATATTATTATATTTTTATATTATGCCGAGGGGTAATTTGCAGAAGAAGAATGAGAAAAATTGAGAGAAACATTAAATACTAAAATAAAAATCAACGCAAAAGTTGGATTGCGAATTACTTTTCGTATTCCTCTGAATTAGTTATCACTGGCTATGATTAATGTTCATAAATTTTTTACTTAAATGTGCTTTAGTAGGGCCTGTGCCAAATTTAACAACAAATAGAAAACGTTTGTTGATATTATTAGTAGATCAATAGAAATCATTCATTAATATAAAAATATTATAGTTGCGGTTTTTTTATTTTAAAGCTTTATTCCGGCCAACTATACTTAGTTAAATATTTTACCAATAATATAATTTATTTCTTAAACTATTATTTTCCATTTCTTTTTCTACCTTTTATCAAATCAAAACTAAATTATTATTTTTCTATACATAATACTTTATACTAGTACCTACATAAGTAGTAGGTATAAGTAAATTTTAAAGTAAAATATATTATATTGCCTCCGTAGTGAAATCGTTAAGGTGTGAAGTTACAGAACATTCAATGAATGCCATCGCAGGTTCGAATCCCGGTAAGTTAAAAAAAAATGGGTAAACTTTCTTTAGATATTTAAATAAAATGTAATTGTTAACTTTCAGATAGTATTATTATACAATAATAATAATAATAATATTTATTGCAATAATAATAATATCATACAAATGGTTAGATATTGCGGTGTTAGGGTACGTAGGTCTGCGGAAATGTTAAGCCTAGTCTAGTCATTAACGTTGATCCATTCGGGTCTGTTTCGTTGATACAACTGGGATCCCAACAGTAAACATCATGGAGACGGGTGATTTTGAATTGTCATCCGGGCTCGTCTTACATCAAACGTTGGGGAAAAACAATGATTTGTTCACTCCAGACCTACGATAAGTTAAATATAAGTGTATGTTCATAATTTTAGTTAGTAAGTAGTGTTAGTAAATAATCAAGGTTATCCAGTGTAAGATGGAAAGGTTGGTACACAGGTTATAGCTTGAAGAACAGATATGGACAAGTTTTTGGACAAGCCAAATTAAAATTTCAAATGGCATGGAGTGTCATTAATTAATATTTAGCAGAAATCGTATTTGGCGGAGTAAAACAAGAAAATATCACAGTTCCGCGTAAGAATCGAGGTATTCCAACGGTTTTTGACTATTTTTTACGCGGATGCGTAGTAATACAATTTTTACGAGACGATCGGATGTTTTTCTCCGGCCAATAAGGAGACTGGATGCCAAACACCAATAAAAAACGTTGGCACTACGGAGGTTTTTCATTAGACAACGCGGAAGAAGCTCCAAAAGTATAAATAGAAGCGTCGAAGAAAATTTGGGGATTGATATTTTTAATGTGATACGGAACAGTCGTTGAAGGTTAAGTGCGCTACAGTTTGCTTGAAATTTTGCTTGATTTGGAAGAAGTAAAGATTGAAATTTTGTTTGGTTTGGAAGAAGAACAGTCCAGGTGATTTGGAAAACCTTGGCCACATTTTCAAGTTAATTTAATAAAAGGTGCAGTGCGCAAGTTTACCAACCTCCACGGACGTCACTGGAAACCGAGTAACAAAAGGTTAGGTTTTTGGAAACTATTATTATCAAATCGATTTATATTTTAGTGTTAAGTATTTTAGGAATTATTAGAATTAGGAAATGTTAGTATAAGTTTTATTTTTAGATATAATAATTTTAGTAGGGTTAGTTTAGGTTAAATTTTTATGTTCTTATTATTCACATCACCAAATTTTTTATTTTTTTCTTTTTTTCACTTCAATTAAATAATTTCACAATTTATAATTTTTTTTTAATCTGGAGGAAACAAAGTTAATTTAATTCACCAAAGTATAATCTTTATGAACAAACAGAACAGGTGGGTATTCAATAAAACAATCAGACCAACGTATAAAGCAACGGCTACAGTAGAAGTTTCCGTAGGCGATATTTCTCTAGTTTTTAATATAAGACAGTGCAGGGCTTCGGGCAAGTCATTGCAATATATAGGTTTCCCATGATTTTAATTTATAAAAATTTCTTTTTTTAAATTATAAAAAATTAAAAAAAATCGTTGTTCTAAAGGCATAGTTTGTAATATAATAATTATAATGTTAACAATATAATTATTTTTTTTTATGAATTATAATCATAATAGATGTGACTTATAAATCACATAATGTGATTACCCACTTCAGATTTTATGCATAATATAATCAGTGTTTATGAGTAATACGCATGAATAAGAATCTTTTTATTTCATAGGTTTTGCATTATAATCATCGTAGATGCAATCATGACTATTCATAAATTATACCGATAGTTTATAAATTTATGAATAGCTAGTAGTAGTTGTATTTTATGATTAAATTACGCATAAGTTATGCGTCTTACGAATTATATCTGAAAACATTTCTCTCCGTGAATTAAGCCCTCTTACAAGAGTGAGCCGAGAAAAAGGTTCAGGTCTCGAGACTCGCAGCCGTCGCCTCTAAGCAATCAGAGGAAGACGGCCAGAAGAACCCAATCTTGACCATCGTCATTAGCAGCGGGCGCAGTTAGCTAAAAAGAGGCCACTGTAAAGCACCTCCAAGTGGCAGTGATTGACCGCTCCAACTCTTTGGGCATATTAACGTAACGGGCAAGTCACAGGCCTACCATAGCTAAAGGGCAATGTTTTCACATGTGGATCCTCAAATGGACCCAGAACGTGTAATATACATACCTAGCATTATTCAGTCTATCCCCTTATCACAGTTCAGTCACTGTGACCTAACAGCTGTCCCGCTGAGCGGCTTTGGAGGCTCTCCTCTGCCTCCCTCTGCTGGATTTCTATGTGGGGGAATAGGCGGTGAGGGCTTCTCTTAGAATGCAGGTATAGGGTCTTTGGACATATAGACATAAGAAACCGGTGGGCATATGGAGATTCTGAGGGGTTGCTTGAAATGGCTGCCTCTTCTGGGTTTCGGTGCCGACAGGATACCTCCTATATATTGCTCTGTCCCCAGCATTTTATTTTATTATTATTTTCAAAATCAAACTTTCTTCTTTTTTCTTGCTCTATTATCTTCTTTATATTATTACAATAGGCATGATGACAGATTTTTAAATACCTTTCCTTATTGTAGATACACGTCCCCTATTTTCGAAAAAAAGTTTATTTCAGCAAGAAACTTAAGTTTTAACGTAAATTAATGTATTTTCTGTTATGTAATTTGAATTAAGCGTGAAACGCTCGTAGGTGTCATGGCGTCGGTTTGTAACGTCACACTTTCGTAAGCATTGCATTGTATGTATCGCGAGTGTATGCTAAACGAAGAAAGTCAACAAAATATGATGAATTCCAAAGTTTACAAGTGGTGTGCTGATCCTATATGCAAAAATACATCAATAGCAACACCTAACAAACTATTTGTTTATGTACCGAATAAAGTCTTAATAAAATCTTGTTCCATCGTTGGTGATTATTGGATTTCTTATTTTTATCACAAAACTAGTATTAACAACAAATTGCTAATTAAAATTACAGAAATATATAACTGAAACGCATAATCAAAATAAAACTTCAAGCAACACGATGACATTTACTGAACCGTGACGTCATTTGCTCTGATTGGCGTTTCAGATCACATGGCCGATTGCAGTATTTTATACTTTTATTTTATTGAAAATCTTATTAATCTTAATGTTTATATTAAAACGGGATCATTTTTTAGAACCCTTTTAGAATATATTTTTCTGTAAAACCATTTATTCTCTGATTCTTTAATAGTGTCATCATGCCTATTGTCATCGATAGCTTCCGTTCAAATTTTATTTTCAGAACCACTCAAAAATCTTCCAAAATTGATATATCCAATTACAAATATTAAATAAAACACTTTCATCAAAAAAAAACTTCTTACATTTTCAAATTATAAACTTATTTAATTAATTTTTCGGACTAATAAATCACACGTCCATCATGTCGACCATTTTTGGCAAAAGGCCCCGATAAAAACTTCACTTCTACTAACTTTAATTTTCAAAGTTTTAGCTCCCAAAATTCAAATTTAAATATTTCACAAAATTAAAATTAAAATTAATAACAAATTAACAGGGTAGGTAAAACTTTGGCTCGGAACATGACAATATATTGTGGTGTTTCAAAATGGTTCGCACCTGCCCTGTACATTTTTGTAAAAAATTTCATTTTTGAAAGTTGGAATTGTAAGATTAAATTATTAGACAGGTGGGAGCGAACCGACGGAAATACGAGGCCTTTTGCCAATAGCGACCGCCTGAGTTTGTAGTGCGATTTTGGTTCAAGGCAAATTTTAAATTGTAAAGTTTTTTGGAATAGAATCCTGATATTTTTTTATTTTGATCAAGTACATTGCAATATATTTGACAGGGGATTTAAAATTCTGCTGAATACGACAAGAACCGACAAGTTGGACATATCTGTAGACGGATGAATTCAAAAATAATACAGGCTCAGGTGCGGGATTTTCTCTTCTGAACTGAAACATAATATTAAGATATCGCTGAGAAGGTATGCCTCTGTTCTCCAAACAGAACTCATAGATATACTTCACTGCGCAGAAATAATCCAGGAAATGAATATCCGGGGCAAAAAAATTAAGATACTCACGGACAGAAGAGCTGCTCTTGCGGCACTTAACCGATATAAGATCATCTCGGTCCTGGCGCTTCAATGCATTCGGACGCTGGACACAGTATCTACATACAACGTCCTAACTCTTAGCTGGGTGAAAGGGCACGAAGGAAATGAGGACAACGAAAGGGCTGATAAATTGGCAAGACTGGGATTGGGTAACGCACCATGGGGTTCTGAGTCCTTTGTTGCGCTGACCATTAAAACCTTAGATGCAATCATAAAAGAAGAAAATCTAAGATTGCATGCAGAAAGGTGGGTAAATGTAATTGGATGCCGACAATCAAGGGCAAGCATGGCTGGTAACGGGATGGTACGTTTTGGCGCGACCGTTTTGGCGCAGCCGGTTTGGCGCAGCCGGTTTGGCGCGGGCCGGTTTGGCGCGATGCCGGTTTGGCGCGAGGCCGGTTTGGCGCAAGACCGTTTTGGCGCAAGGCGGTTTGGCGCGAGGCCGGTTTGGCGCGAGGCCGGTTTGGCGCGAAGCCGGTTTGGCGCGAGACCGTTTTGGCGCGAGCCGGTTTGGCGCGAGGCCGTTTTGGCGCAAATAATAATTACAAACATTTAATTTTTAAAAATCTAACTTGAATTTTGGTAAGGTACACTTTAGGAATCGCTACGTTGATACTATACTGGCTTATTATGTATTTATTTATTAGCAATTATATTATAATTATATTAATAATTTTTTGTAGAAACGTAAATGATTATAACAGATGATTTTCAATGAAATAATACAATATGACATAATTGTTAAATAGATTATTAAATTCGTCGATAGAATGCAACAATGCAAGTACCCTGTATCCGATATTACCTAACTTAGGCAACGCTTATCCCTTTGAGATTAGCTACCTGAAGTTTTCCAAATTTTAAAATTCTTTTGTGCATATATTTTAAGAATTTTTTATAGTTTACTTAGATGTAATAAAAATGTTAACTAATTTATTATTAACATCGTTGGATAAAAATGAAATCAGTAAAGCAAAATCATTAAAAAATTATTTAGAAACCTTTGTAACCTTTTAATTGTGCTGGAATCAAAAATTCTTTTCAACTAAAGCAATAATTTGGGTAACCGGTGGCAAATAAAAGCAGATTTTTCAGAAAAAAGAATTAGAAGACAAAAATTATTTTTTGATGAGATAAAGAATCATTTTCAAATTAAAAGTAATGAACAAAAATTTAAAGTGAACGTTTTTAATAATAACTAATAATTGCTCAGATGGATAAAAAGTGTCGTAATTTAACGACGTAATTTAACGTCCCCACGACGAACTTTGAACACGGGCTCAAATTTTGTAGTTACGGCGCTGGTACCAACGAAGCATTATAATTTTTGTAATACAAATGCGTGCTTTTAGTAATTTATTTAAAACATTTACCTGTACAACTTAAATAATGCCGTCGTTAGTAAAAATTTGAAATTTCTAAATTCAAAATTCAAAAGATTCAAAAGAAGTATTTAATTAAGCTCTTTCAAAATTAAAAAAAAACCCAAACATCTGGTCAGAAATCCAAATCCGACGAACGGCTCAGATTTACCTACTTATAATTGGTTTTAACAAATACTATTTTATATAATGTATGGATTATACTTTACTGACGCCCCTGAAGTAAAATTTTAATTTTGCGCTTGCATTTGCTGATAAATTTTCTGTATGCAACGGTGTTAAATATTTTTATAAAAATTTACATGTAAATTTTATGTAAAATTTAACGTCCTGTAAAACAGGCTTAACTCTCTATTCCGAATAGGAGACTCTAACGGACTACAACTTTTTTCTAGTAAAAATTTTTGAAACACCAATACATTTCACAGAAAATCAGAAAATAATAAACAAAGCAGCTACAAAACAAAAAATTAAATTCAGAAAATTTTTATTTTTTATGAAAATTTATTTTATTAATTAAGTTCATTGATTAATTAATAATTAATTAACCATAATTAATAAAACTAAGCTACTTCTATAACGATTTCGTCTTATAAAAAGTATTTTATAATTTTCGCGCCAAAACGTCCTCGCGCCAAAACGGGCTCGCGCCAAACCGGCTCGCGCCAGACTGGTTGGCGCCAAACCGTCTTCGCGCCAAACCGGCTTGCGCCAGAACGTCCTCGCGCCAAAACAGGCTTGCGCCAAAACGGGCTTGCGCCAAACCGTCTTTGCGCCAAACCGGCTGCGCCAAAACGGTCGCGCCAAAACGGCTGCGCCAAAACGTCCTAGACCGGGCTGGTAAGCATGCAAAATATTACCGCAGTAAGGCAATAACGCGCGTCAGCGCGCTGTACTGGCAGCGCTCACCGCCCGTCATAAATAAATTTTTTTTGCTTAATCTAATCACGAGCAGTCAAATTTTTTCGCGGATTTCGTTACTTAAATGTTCAATGCAAAATATCGAGAAAAAAAATTTTTGTTTTTTGAGGGAAAAGTCATTTAAATTTTCATTTGTTAACTTAAAAGTTAATTAACATTATGAAAATATATAATTATGTCCACCAACTTCTATCGAACCAACATCTTCTACCTGAAGGAAGCGTACTACATCCGCCCTACCTAATTATAATAAATTGCATTTATTCAAATCACATAAATAGAAAGTTATATTAATGACCTAATAAATAGAAGCATTCATCATGATCATTTAAGATATACCCTTCGATACTGTAATTTATTACCACTTCTTTTTGATAAGCTTTACAACCACTTTTGTATTTTAATATTTAAACACATCTGTATAATTTTAGTATTATAATGCATTTGTATAATTTCACATCCAAAATGCACATTATAAACAGTATGTAATTATAATACAAGTATTAAACTATAAATTCTGAAGGTTTCATTGAAATATCTCTAATATTTTTTGAATGATCGATTTTATAATTAAAAGTCATAAAAATTTTCATTAACAAAAAATTGTTGTTAAAATGAAAATTTTTAAAAACTGTTTTGTGGGATTAATTGTTGATAGTGACTACTTCATGAAAAAATACTCATATCAAAATTCGATGATCAAGTGGAAAATGGGGGGTCCAGTTGACATGATCTTGCTCACTAGCAATATTGTTAATTAATAACAAATAACGAAACTATCACTAGATAAAAAATTATTCCAACTAAAAAATAAAGTAAAGTTGAAAAACCCTTTATTTTACAATTACAATTAACATTTTTAAAAGTATTTTTAATTGATGGATTTAGATAAATTTTCGAAAATATTTCATTTACTTAAATTTTTTTTTTTGAAATTTCATTTTCATTTACAGTTTCATCAAATAGGTAGCATTTTATGTTTTAAAATAATAAAATTAATTTGACTTTTCAGTCAATCGGTGTTAATTTATTAACAACAATATTTTATTTCTTCGGGTAAGCTATTGGGATGTATACTTCACCAATCAAATTGAATAATATCGCTTCTTGATTTAAATACAAAATTAAGCCTTCAATTTTATATATACCATTGGGAATAAGCGGAGGTAAATGTTTATCGTCGGGTACAAAATTACAGAAGTGTTTAATAACATCCTAAAACAAATATACTGCAGCTGATTTTGTTACAACAAAAAATATTTGTCCAAACCTTATGAAAAATAAAATTTGTTAGATTACCACACATTTTTGTATTATGTAATCCAAATGTATTTGAAGCATATAACTCTTGAATATTCACTTGAAAACGTATAGGAAAATGTCGATATTCGTTACTCAAAAATTTAAAAACTTGTACGACAACCTAAAATAATATATTACTGATTATTCAAAACAATATTATATGATAGATTTAAAATTCAAAATAAAGTAAAATTCATTATATAGATATATAAATAAATTCAATTTTTAATTGAATTAAAAATAATAATAAACACATAATTAAGCGCATGATAAACAAAATATAAGGTTTCATAATAATGAACAAAAATCACAACCAATTGAAACATGATGTACATAAGTAATTTAATTACAAACATTAGTTGATTTATTGTACTTGCTATCCCTTTACAGATTAATTATTATTTCCTATGTTTCAATTTGCGTCTACTCCAAAAATTTAAATTATTCGGATTTTAAATGATACCCTGGTATACTTCACGCTTTATCTATGTAAAATTTACCTCCAGTTTATCCTCGACGTTAACTTTCGGATGAACAGTACAATTTATAGCCGGTGTAGTACGATTATATTTAAAGGTTTTCAACTCAAAATTATGAAAAATATTTTTATTGAACCGGATTACTTCAGTTCGCTTATCCTTAATTTTATATCCATTTTGATGAAACTAAAATTGGATAAATTACTAAAATTACCATCTTAATATATTTATATATTTGTCAATTTATAATGCTATAATGCCCGTATGCACCAAAAACAAATAGCACTATTTTGTATACAAAATAGTGATTTTATTCGACAGTTAGTGCTATCTGTAGTTGGTGCATACGGGCATAACTAAAATAATTAATAATTATAAAATACCTTAGATAAAATATTCTGATTGCAAGTAATATCTTGAAAAAGAATTATCAGTGGTAACAACAAAATAATTTTTTTCATTGCTTAAAAATTTTAAAACGTATACAGCCCCACACTAGAACTACAATAAATTACATTTAGTAAACTCATTTTCTACGGCGACAATAAAAGATAATTACAAAACGGAAGTAGCTGATATCTAATATAAATTAAAAAAAAAAATCCAGGAAAATCAAAACAAACAGCAAGGTTAATCTCATTTTTGATTATATGTTCATAACATTTTTTAAAATCAGTTTAGGATTTGCATCGTTAGCATAACTTTTGGTCATTTCCTGTGAGTGTTTATTATCTTTGGAAAATGCAGTAAATTTTAGGTAATTAGCGTTAACCGCCAACCCAAGCCCCATATCTATTAGTCACCAAATTGAATATAAGGGCCCTAGGGGTATAAGTATTGTGAATTTGTCTTTGGAAGATATTCAAACGATACTGGGAGAATTTTTAGGTACTAATGAAATAATACGACCCTGAAAGTTTCAGATTCCTATCTCAATTGGTTTTTGAGAAAAAGCAAAATATGTAAAAATCAGAAAAATAGTACATTATGTACCAAGGGGTTAAAGTAATTCTTTTTTAACTTGAGGGTAAAGTTTGTTTGCACGAGGCGCAGCGGACGAGGAACGATAGCCTCAAGTCAAAAAATAACTTTAAACCCGAGGTGCATATACTGTTTTTGCGATTGCAGGAGATAATGTACTCACTTAGACAATTAGGAAATTTTAATTAAAATTTTTTTTGATAAACCGCACTGTCGATAGTAACAAAGTAGCAAAGTAAATTGACCGTTATAGTAACTATTTTATACTTTTGGTAGTAACCATTGCCAAACTGTCAGCCAAATTTAGTACTTTTTCACCAAAATGTACTAAATCGTTCATTTACATTTGTGCACTTGATTCGAGTAGACCTTATGATCGAAAACCAAGAAATTGACGAAGCAGCCAAGATGGTTAAGACAGAACTTCTGCCGAAAAAATCGAGAAAGGTGTACTAAAAACAGTACGATATTTTTGTGCGGTGGTGTGGCGATAAAGAAGTAGCAGATTTATATTGGGAAAAAATTGTCGAGAAATGCGGTCAAATAAAACAATACGATTGTCCGACGTTTCGGGATCTTTATTGTCCCATTTTCAAGGCTATAATATACAAAAACAAAATAAAATTAAAATACAGATCACGTTAAAATTAAAGAGAAGAATTATACAAAAACAAAATATAAAAGCAAAACTAAAGATAATTAACAATGACAAAATGAAATGAGGGAATAAAGAGGAAAAATAATAATTATATAAAAATGAAAATTATTTAAATGAAAGTAAAAGAAAAAGAAAATATTGAAAAACTAATTAAAAAGAGATACTAACCTAAGAGGAGAAAAATGGATTTTGTGAACGGAAAACGTATTTTTTAGCTAAAGTTTTTATTCTGAAAATGTTAGTCGAATGCTGACGTTTTGATTTGACATCAACAATCAGTCTTTTTTAACGCTATTGGAAATATTTATTGTACTGAAGTTAGTATAAACAACGGTTTAATTTAATCACAATGAAAATAATGTTCAAGTCAAATTTTTTTGAATTTTTGCGCCAAGCTGATGTTTTTGTTTAACATTTATTTTTATTTATTTTGCCCTCCTCTCGCATTGTATGAGACGGACTCTACTTTATCCCCGCTATTGCAAAAAATGTTTTTCTCGGGAACGCGTGAATCGATTTACCTGAATTTTAGATATATTTTGGGAGTTGATGGTAATTGAAAGCTGTATCGGTTGATAAAATCCTGGGAAAAAAGGCATTTATGTTTTAATTTTTAACTATGATACGATTTTAGCACAATTACAAAACGTTTTTTTAGAATCCTCATCCTTTTTTCTGTAAAATCGTGAGTTTTTAAAATTGCAAAGAAAGGGTACGCCATAGTAAGAAAAGGAAAAGTCACTCTGTACCCAAATACTGACTTTATTTATGTGTTCTAAGTGGCAATTTTTTCTTGCTTATTCACATATTTTGAATTTATTCAAAATAAAATCAAAACTTAAAGTTTTTAAATATTAATTATCACTAACTAAAATACTGTTACATAATATTTAAAAAAAAACATTTTTTAACTTCCCGCTAAGAAAATTGAAAATTTTAAAAATTTGTTTTTTTGGGATAACTTTTAAACGGCCAAATTCTAAAATCTAATCAGCTCTTAAGCTCAAAAATCAATGTCGATTGCCGTTGAGTTCATCAAAATCGGTTGATTCGTTTGAAAGAAATCGTTGTCGTAAAATTTCAAAAGTGTTTTTTTTTATTTAACTTCGAAAATTCTTTCACAAAAAAGTGGCTGTATTTAAGAAAACGTAGACTATGTTTGCAAGAAACCGAAAGAAATTGGCAGAAGCTATCCTGGATGACCGAAAGCTTTCTGCTTCCGAGGACGATTTTATCTGCCGGTCTATTTTCGAAATTGAAAGGAGGTATAAGGAGCTTTGGAAAAGTAATCCGAAGCCCCTCCTTTAACAGACCAGTCGAGAAAGTTAGACGAAGACAGGGTTCCAAATGGACATCTATAATCAGTCAGGAAATAGAGAGTGTCATCCATTACTCTAAGAACACGGCATGTGGACCAGACGGCATCACACTGCAGAGTCTAAAGAGTGTCCCGGGTCTGAAGTTGGAGCTCCTCTTCAGCACCACCTTGGTGGCGACAGGGCTGCCTGGTGTCCTACGCAAGGATCGTACTATTCTGATCGCTAGGACCGACGAGGGTCTTGGAGCGTGGATAATTGGAAGCCTATCACGGTCACCAGCGTAATTACTAGAACGTGCAATAAGATTTTAGTAAAACGGTTGTCAAGCATAATCTTTCACCACCACAATCAAAGTTAGTTCGGTGATTGGGACGATGTTCTGTGAACACCGCGCTTCTCGACTCATCGAGAAAAAAGAAACGAACTTAAATAAAAGAACACCATTTGGTTTTCATTGATTTCCAGCGAACATTTGACACCGTTCTACACTCAGCCGTACAAAAGGTGTTGGCTAGATTTGATACTAATTCCCGGCTCATGGAGTTCATTATGTGAAAGCTGGCATCCGCCAAGACTGTAGTGCACAGTGGTGGCGAGGTGACCGCTGGTGAAACTGGGGATCAAAATCCTACTCGCACCTCCACGCTGGTGATCCCTGGTAACTTGTGGAGGAATCTCAGAGATCGGGGAATCCGCAAGGCTAACGCGACAGGTAACAGGGTAAGAGGCCTTGCCCAAAATCTCTGGCGACCATGATATAGACAACGATAATGAGACGAACCTTACGATGCAGGGGAAACTCGGAGCCCCAGTATCGGCTGGTGTGTCGGGTGTTGGAGTCGGCCCCCACCGACCGGTAGCAAGCGACTACTCTGCGTTCCCGGTGGTTGACCAGGCCAGGACGCAACAAAATGCTATTGGAACACAAATGAAAACAAGATCTAGAAGAAACTCCGTGACGGAGGACCCCACAGGAGTCCAAATAGAAGAGTCAATCAAAAAGATAACAAAGAGCCTAAACACACCACAGACTAGGTCCATCTACGGACCTTACAAGACCATGTTACAGATAGAGTTCCATAAAATCAGGCAGGCGCACAATCTGAAATTTGAGAGAAACAGTCAAGATTACACAGAGCCAGCAGCGACACTAATAGTACAGCCAACAGATATGGGAAAGAAACAAAACCCCGAACAAGGGATTTCAGCAGAAATCAGTGGGCTGCTGTAAACCTGCAAACGCCAGCAGGACACCCTGGATAAGGTCGTACAAACAATCAAAGCACAGGGCGAAACTATAGACCAACTAAGGAAAGAAAACAAGGCATTCATTGAAAAACTCTACGAGAAAGTAGAAGGATTGACCTTGGCAATCGGAACCAAACCAAACGAGCATGAAACACGCATCGCCAGCACCAAACAAACAATGGCTCAGGTGCTGGCAAGAGAAATCCCTACCAAGATACCAGGAGTAACCAATAAAGAAACCCTGCGGAAAGAAGAAGAGGCACAATAAAAAAATGTAAGTTTAAACTTAACTTAAAGTTATACATAATATATAAAATTAAAATTACTGTAATATTTCAGATTCTATTCTAGGATATCGTTAACGATATAAGATATTGCGACTGATATAAAATGATAAATAAATAAATGATGTAATAAAGATATAATATATTTATATTTTTTGATGTTAATGAAAATAATAAAATAAAATATTCTATAAATTATAGGCGACAATTTAATTAGATAAATATAATTATCAATTTAAAAAAATTTTTTTAATGAATTTCAGCGATTCAGCGCTGAATATCAGCTGAGTCAGCATTTTCAACAGCTGACGCATCGCAATTTCAGCTGGTTTTTTGCCGCCAAATTAGCAATTCAGCTTCTGACGTTACTAAAAATCAGCAGCTGACGCAGCTCACTAGCTGAATTTTAAGCTGACACAGCGCTCTCGCAGTTGATATTCAGCACAAAATGTTACTTGGATATAGCTCTTTAATTATTTTTCTGCACTGCTGTGTTCATAAAATAATGAATCGATTTATAAAAACACGTGTTCAACTGAACCGTATAACTATGGTCAGAAAGTCTCGTACGGTATTTCACGCTGAATCTTTCAAGCTCTTCTTTGATTGTTGGCAATGGAAGATCATGTTATATAACGCTGTTGGGTATGAATCTCGGTGCATCAGCAATTGTACGAAGCACTTTATTTTGAAATCTTTGAATTATTTCCAGGTTGGAGTTTGCTGCTCCAGCTCCAGAGCCGGATGCCATGGGTCCAAATCGGCTTAAGTATAGCCTTGTATACAAAGATCGATCATGAATAGGGTCATGGACGATGGTAGTAGAAACAAAGAACCGCAAAACGTAGTGAATAGAGATAATCAGCATGAAAGAATAAGGTTCTAAGTTAAAAATATTTATTGGCATAAGAAAAACATGTGTTTTATAAAAAATAAAACAAGACATAATAATGTAACACAAAGTACAGTGTGCAATATATATATATATTATAGCTATTACATTCTGAAAAGAATATCGCTACCTCTTCTCCGAAGTTTACAAATTCATTTGACTGGGGTGAATGAATCCCCGTATTACATTATATTATTTTAGTTGCTTTGTATTATTTATTTCCTTCTTCATCAAATGCGTTCTTTCTGCGATTTGGTCGCCTGAGTCTTCTAACGTTTTGAATGATTTGCTGCTCTCACCACAATGTCCCTCCATTTCTGTCTATCGAGTACCATCTCTTTCCATCCAATGACACTCATTACTCTCAGGTCACGCATAACCTGGTCCCACCATCTTAATCTTGGTCTTCCTCTAGGTCTATTTTCACCTGGGTTCTACAGTGTTATCACTTTTACTGCCGCTGCACTCTCGGATCTCATAATGTGTCCCATCCATCTGATTCTTTGCGACTTCATGTGTCTGACGATGTCTTCGCCGTTTATTAACCCTTGGATCTCGCTGTTCATTAATGCTCTCTGCTCTCCGTCAGCTTCCCTCTTTGGTCCCAATAGACTTCTCATGACCATTCGTTCAAAAACTCTCAGTTGTTCCTCTTCGTCAGCCGATATGCACATTGTTTCTGACGCGTAGGTCACCACCGGTCTTATCAGAGTTTTATATATCTTCAGTTTGGTTCTTTTTGTCAGCTGTTTACTCATTAACGTAGTTTTGTTCGCATAATACGCTCTGCTGCCAGCGTTTATTCTTCTTTTAATATCTTAATATCCTTCTCCTTTTCTGTTTATTAAAACTCCCAGGTAATTAAAGCTCTCGACTTCCTCAAAATTGTACTCATGAATGCTAAGGCCTTGACGCATGTTGTGTTTATTTCTGTCGCACTTCATATATTTGGTCTTTGTCTCACTTATTATTAATCCCATTGTGTATGCTGCTCTAGCTATTGATTCAAACAGTTCTTTTATCTTTCTTATTGATCTAGTCATTAACACAACATCGTCCGCATACACCAGTATTTGGCTTTCTCTGTTAGTTATTGTACCTTTTGATACCTTACAATATAAATTAATGTTTTTAAATAGTTTTTATATCTAATATAGCATAGTTACTATACTATAAACTAAATACTATTAAAACCTGACACAAACAAAAAATATTAGTTAAAATCTTAAAGTACGAAAATATATTTTATTATATAAAGTAACGGTAAAAATCCATTTTTGGGTTTTAAATTCTAAAAATTTTGCACTACAGCTGTGCTAGTTTGTCCGCAAAAGATAGCAGTTAAAATTTTTGGCAAAATTTTAAAATTGTGGAGTGGTGCTTGATGAAACTTAAGGTGAAATTTGCTAAACAAGTGAAAATTTTTATCGCAGTGTTACATGTGGCAGTAATTTGAAATTTGGTTTTGGGAAAAATTCAACTGCTATCATATGCGTTTACACGAAGTTCACTCTCTCAGAAAATTTGAACTTTTTACGATCCAAATTCTATTTATGGGAAATCAATTTAACTTTTGTAAAAATAAATGACATTTAATTACAATAACATTATGATATTATTTAGATGCTAAAATTTTTAATTTTACTCTCAAAACGCGAATCGATGGCGAAGAGCTCTGTAATTTCGAATACTAATAGAGTGGACTAGCCAGCACAAGTTAACAACTCCAAAATTTTAAAAATAATAAAAAGCAAATAAATTTTAGCGCGAAGTCATCGCAAATCTACTGGAAATATGAGATTATAAGTCGGGCTAAGATCGAAGACTTCTATCTTAACAACAGCGCATAAAATAGCAGTTGAATTTTCTTTTGACACCCGAAATTTCTTCCCAAAGTTACAATCGATCGCAAGAAATATAACACTTCAATTTAAAACTACGAAAAATTTAGAAAATAAATATTTTGTAAACCTTCATAGAAATGATAAATGTGTAACAGCATATCAAAATGTATTAAATGAAGTGCTCAGGGCCGTATTTACGGGGGGGGGGGGGGGGTTAGGGGTTACAACCCCTCCCGAAATTATTTATCAATAAATAAAGTACTAGAAGTCCGACTGAAATCGTAACAAAATCAGAAAAAAAAAATCTTTAAAACTATAAAAAAAACATTAAACTTGAAGTGTTTAAATAAAAATTAAAACTAAAGAGATATTTCTAATAAATTAAATCAGGTATTTTATCTTAATTCTTACTATTATGGTAAATGCTACTATACTACTATGGTAATTGCTATAGGTAAATTGTTTGAACCAAAAATTTTAAAGCAAACAAATTTTATAGCCATCATGGGCAGCATAGCTTAAAATAAGACTTCCGCAATAAATTAGATTGGTTATTGTAAACCCATAAATTATTTTATATTTTGGGGTTCGTTTTTTACAAGACAGTTTAAAATAAAAATATGAATAAGGTTAAAGTTATTAAAAATATCGTGGTAAACAAAACTTTTAAAATAGCACAAACAAAATTTTATCCGCGATAACGCCCAAAAGTCAATCTGTAATCAAAATTTGTCGCTCCCTCAACAAATTATTTTCACCCTTTAAATAAAGTTCTTAAAAATCGAAATTTTCTCTGAATATCGAACTCAAATAAAAAAAAATTGCTCAAAAAATATAATCACTTTAATTAAATAATCTTCTCACAAAATTTAAACTTTTTTGGGGTCACTTTCGACCAAAAGTTTGAAAGCATTTAAACAAAATTTTTCAATAACCATACTCAAAAATAAAATATTAATTTCAAAAATACTACTTGCACAAAATTATACTCAAAAAATCCCCGGAGCAAAATCTAGGCTTTCGTCGTTTCCGTCATTAATACAAAATTCGACAATCATTAAAATTTGATTGATAATAATTATTCATATAATAGTGTTAAAAAATTCAATAAAAAAAAAATACTTTAATTGTATTAAAAGCCATTATATAAAAATAAAAAAATATGCGTTTATTAATTTATTACTAGATTTTAAGACATTTTATTTTGGTAAACGCATTTTGACGACGCATAGATGTTGATGTGAGTTGTCATGAGAAAAAATACCGCTGAGCAGAAGTACGTGCAATGTAAAAAACATAGTGTGGCATATAAACAAGGTGTATCATATAAAATACAGTTATTGTTTAAATTGTTCTATTGCTATTTTAACTTAAATATAAATAAACGTTTTTATTTTATTTAAAAAAAATATATATAGACTAATACATAATTTGAACATGCGCAGTGAAGAGTCGGAAAAGACCTATCACTATCTAACTCGAACCTACTCGAATGTATATTACTTCGCGCTCGCACCTATAGCTATCTTATTTTTGTCTGGCTAGGGGCTAGAACTGTTGAAACTGTCTGGCTACTGAGGAAACATCTTCTAATAGTTACCCAACTAACATATATAAAATTCAGCTTTTATACTATAACGTAAGTACAGTTACAATTTATTGAAGTTTAAGGGTGTCTGGCAAAGGGTTGCCACGATGTTAAGTGTCTGGCAATGGAAGAAATGATTTCTAATATTATTCCGAAGAAAAATATAAGAAAATTACGCTTTATGATTTGACGAAAGTAAGTCGGTATTTTATTCACCTTTGCTACCTGTTACCTGCCAAAGCCACGATGACTCAAAGTACATAGTTGGCCATCGTTCCTACCTGTGTTGAAAGCATGCCCTGAGAAACTTTCAGCTTTTATAAAATAACGAAGGTCTGGCTGCCACGGGCTCTTGGACTACAACTAAAAAGATACTTAAGAATAAAATTGTATCTCTACAATAGCCTTCCGGGATAACAGAAAATTAAGTAGGTTATTATTATTATTAAAGTCTTCAGCATAACATACAAATTATTTTTTGTTACAATTTTCTGTGAATAAACGAGTAAGAATTTCTTTTTAAAACGATAGTAAGAGATTTTTAATAGGAAAAATATTAATTACTTATTGGTTGCTAACATCCAACATAGTCATAAAGTTGCTAAAGTGCGTTATCCCCATCTCGGATGAAACATTAAAATAGGTACTTGTGTAAATTTATGAATAAACTTCATACATTTCAAGTTTAACAACGTCCAATATATTTTTTAGTAAATAACAATTCTTAATTATCAATAAATAATGTTATTTATAGCAAATATACATAATATTTAACAGAACTAAAAAAAACACGTTAAAATAACTGAATTTTAACAGTAAAGTAAAGACACACAATACTTAGAAAATTATTATTTAAAAAAAAACAAAAAAATTACCACTTGACAGGTTACGATTAAAAATATTTTTAAAAAATTACGTTAAAATGGAAACACCAATTTTATTTGGCCTAAGAACTAAACACGATTAAAAACCCAGTACGGAAAACATATCATGTTAAAATTTGGACATAATATTATGTGAAGCTATTTCGACAGAAGACAATAATTGGAGGTAAAAAGCATTTATAGTTAATGAAGAAATAAATAAATAGAACAGGGCTGCGGTAACTCTAATTGCGTACTCAGTTTTTAATTGTGGTTAGTTCTTAGGCCTAATAAAATTGGTATTTACCACCAAAAAAATTTATTGTTAGGAAAAATAAATAATTAAAGAATTCCTAATGTAAGATAAGGCCTTATTTCATAGTTATTGCCAATCTTTAGCTGCAGGCAACGATTAAAATGAAAAAATATAACAAGTAAAAATATTTAAGCTAAATCAAAAAAATATAATGTACAAAAATTACTAAAAAGCACATCCTCCTATATAGATTTCTAAAAATGTTTAAAAAAAGAAATAAGAAAATAAAATAAAGAAAATAAACTTAAAAATGAAATTTTAAGTAAATTTACAAATCTACGTGAAATTTCATTTTTAAGTTTATTTTCTAAATATATATATTTTTTATAATTACTATCGTATTACAGGTTTTGTAAAATACTAAGTTTCTGATTAACTTTCGGATTTTGAGAACGTTGTTGAGGCTCTCTTAATGATAAGCTAAGATACTTACATTTTTTAAAAAGTGTTACAGTTACTAACAATTTTAGTAAATACTCCCAATGTTCTCGGCATTTATTATATAATAAATTAGCTCGAGGTCTTTTTTTCACAAAATGTTTCACAATATAATTAAGAAACAGCTTGGGTAAGTTTGTGTGGCTGTATTGTTCCCAATATTTATCTATCGATTTCATAGAATATTTAGTTAGCCTCCTAAATATCGTCGATGGTATTTTCAGATGCATCTCACCATCTGTGTCGTAGTTCTTGTAGAGCAATAACAATTGTTTTTTGTTCTTCAGATCCCGAGTACCTAACAAACTGAGCCTACAAGTTTCGCAATCGTATTTGTCTAAAAGTCTTTTTACCAAATATCCTGCAAAATATAATACTGAGCAGTCTTCTAAACTGGTTTCTTCAGTTGCAGAATATTGACTGGAAGTCTCATCTGAGTCTGTCATAATAGATACGTTGTCAATTTGGTGGTCGGTATTAGTAGGACAAGGCGTTTCCTCACAAAAAAGATTAATATCTTCATCATTTTCACAATTAGATTCTTCAGGAGGCTTCATCAGCGTTATCAGAGTGTTTGATTTAAATAATCCATTGAATGTCCTCACTGTAGGATTTCTATTATAACCACCTCGTTGCCTATATATAGAAAACAGATTTTCTAACGCGTCTTGATTTATTCTGCCTGTTAAAATATATGGAAGTTCTTCACTTTTATTGTCCTCATGTAGCATCTTTATTGCCTTTATAGACTGAATCATTCCAGGAAAGCATGGTGGTACGGTATATTTTATTTTTCCTTTTTGGAAAGAAACCTTTTTTAGACGAGCCATCATTTGTTCGCCCTCGGTCAAAATCGTAGCTACTTCTATATTAGCATCACATAATGGTCGATTAAATGGATTTTTGTTATACGGAAATTTGCTATTTAAAGCATCAAATAATCGATTAACATTTTCCAAAAACTCTGCAGTATCTCTTGCTTTTTCTGGTATTTGTTTTAAATCAATAGCTGTCAGTATAGCAGCAGCGACACTGTGACTTAACACTTGAGCTGCAAGCCGAACACTCATTTTTTGAAAATTGTTAGGCTGTATATGCCTTTTGCTCAATCGAGTTAAAGCACGAGCGGTCTTACTCTTTTCATCCAAGCCGTATATTTGTTTAATGTAGGACCAAGAGATTTTTTCTTGATTCTCTAATATAAAATCACCGGATAATAAATTGTTTCGTATGCTCTTCAGTAAGTGTGGGACGTCAAATATTCCATAGTATTTTGTATCTTCATAAATAAAAAAAGAATGGTCTGTTGTGATGCCCATATTCTTATAGCAGCTTTGATTTATTGTACACTGATCGCAAACTAAACCAAGAGGTTTAAGACCATTTTTTTGTAAATAAACTAAATTTGCTTTAATGATTTTTTCTAGCACTTCGCTTTTTACACCATTTTCAGAATAATAATATGCAATGGATAATTTCCAGTCTGAATAAATGCCTCTCACCATAACCACCAAAACATGCTTAGCAGGAACTTTTCTTGATCCAAATTCTCCTAGATCTTCAAAACCAAATACGGAACCCGAAGACTTACAAAATTCTATTTCTCGCTTTATGTCCATTTCATCGAATAGTAATATGCATTTTTTTTCTTTTTCTTCCATTGTATTAACCTTATCCTTCAAACGTGCAAACAGTTTCGAGTTGTATCCCGGCTTCGTTTTGTAATTGTTTATCCACTTGTGAATAATACTTTCAGATGGCAAAACAAAACCATTTTTTTTAAGAAATCTGTACATCGTAGGTGATTTATAAAACATGAAGACGGCTGCGGTTTTTTCTTCTGGTATCCAAGTGGTTCTTGGTTTATGACTTAATTGCATCTGAACAATTATTCGAGGTAACAATGGCAAATCTTCTACTTTTCTTAAAAAGCCACGCGTAACTGGAATAGGTTCTTCGTGTTCTGGCTGTGTAGGAAGCTCAATCACTTCTTTCAAGAATTGTTGTGTTGGGGAATGTATGGGAACAGAAACTGTTTCTTCTTTTTCTGGGGTAATAAACTGAACCATGTTTTGTTTCTTGCAAGGTGTTTGGATGTCATCTTCAGGGGACACAAATAAATTTCTTTTTATACCCATTCTTGGAGAATTTGTCTTGTTCAACTCCTGACTTGTCGATGGTTTTGAATATGTTCTCATTTCAGAAGTCGAAATCGCTGATTTTTTTCTCTATGATCAAACGGTAACGAACCAAGTGGTAATTTCTTAGAACGCAGTAGATCTGCTGAAAAATGGTTACCGCAAAGAAATCTTTTTTTAAGCTCGGATTCATCTAATCCTAATAAAGTTGAATTTCCACAAAACAAAATCCATTTATTACATTTCTCTTGATCTTTAACAGGAAAAAAACATTTTCTAATTCCTAAAGTGTTTCTTGAGGAATTATTGCAGTTAACGTAGGAGCATTTATTACCAGCCATAACTGGTAATAAATTACTAATAACTTACATTAATATTAACAACATAAAAACTAACATATACATACTATCGATGGAGGATATTTATTGCACCGTGTGGTCTGGGATCGAGAAGATGCATTCAGTAACAACTCAGATAAATACCTTCAGTATATACGCAGACATTTTGGTCAAAGTGTAACCGTAGAATTTGATAGCTATACCAATTCTACAAAAAATATTAAATCCGCATAACAACGTCACCGTGAGGCAAAAATGTCGGCATCTACCGATATTCTCTTTGACCAATTTATGACAGTCCTAACTAGCCAACAACAATTTCTGTCAAACATGCATAAGTCTCGATTCGTTACAATGCTAAAAGAAAAATCTAGTACTGAAAATATTTTAGTCAAGCAAGCTGATAATGATGCTGATACTCATTACTTACCGCTCGAACTCCAATTAAAAATCATTTATTTTTAAAACCAAGCAGTGCTCAACAACCATCAGAAATATTTTCAAATACGAGTTTTTCGGCTTATCCTAAATGTAAAAATCATTTTCTATTTTTACATGCTATGACTGGCTGTGATACAACATCAGCAATGTTCCGGAAGAGTAAAACAACAGTTTTAAATTGTTTAAAAACAATATTTAATTACATGAGCAAAAGTGTTTGAAGATATGAACTATGCTTCAGAAATGTATCACCAACGGAATTCGCTTTTTTCTTTCTGTATAAGGAGCTCAAAAAAAAATTACTTGCATAGATAAGTTACGTTACTTATCTTTTGTAAGATAAGTAATAAAAAACGTGTGCGATTAGCTTGTCTTTCTCCAACCTGGGCTTCTGCAACATTTTTATTGAGTATATTACCAGCTTCAAGTGTGGCTTGGTAATCAACTGGACCCAGAAGAATGGGGTTGAAAGTTAATTAATAATGTATTGGAACCAATCCACATTCTATTTCCACCGCATTAGAAAATATCCGTAATACTATTTTTGCAACTGCAAAAAGGGATATAATTCGAAATGCGGCTGCAAAAAAGTAGACTTATTTTTTAACCTCCGATACTCCCCACCGTGTAATTAATGCATATTATTGCATAATGCACATCTAAGCACATGAGCCGTACTCCTACTATTTCCTTGCAATTAATGGTGTTGTAAGTTGCTTCGAATAATTTATTTTTATTTTTAGAAATAGGAACTTCTTCATTATTTTTTTATTTATGTTTCATATTTTTATTTATTAGCAGTATTTATTAAACTAACTTTTAATAAAATTTTTAAATACGTTGTTTTAAATTATTTGTATAACACTGCGGCCGTAGGGTCCGTCCCTGTTCTAGTAAGAACTTGCTCAATGTGCTGTCACATGATATTAAAATCACGTGCATTTATTTACATGCACTCCGTCTTTTAAATAAATGCACTATAGTTAGGGCCGTATTTACGGGGGGGGGGGGTACACCCCCCCCTAACCCCCCTCCCCGAAATTATTTATCAGTCCGACTGTAATTGTAAAAAAATCAGAAAAAACAAAAACAATCTTTACAGCTAATAACAAAAAACACTTGAAGTGTTGAAATAAAAATTAAAACTAAAGAGATATTTCTAATAAATTAAATCCCAAATTAAAAAATCGGAAATTCGTATTAATATTCGGCGATTGGCGACACTGGATTGAATACACCTACTACTAAATTGCAAAAATATAAAAACTGACGATGAAGAATATAAAAAAGCCCTAAATATTTACAGTACTGTGTAAAAGATTTTTTTCCTTTAAAAGGAAAATAAATTTTATGACCATTATCGGCAGCATAGCTTAAAATAATACTTCCGCAATAAATTACAGTGAGCATTGTAAACCCATAAATTGTTTGTAAATAAATTGAAAATATGTACAGTTCTTCGTTTTGACAGGGACTTTCGTAGGCCATGAAATTTCGGTTGTAAGCTCACCTCTTATATTATACATTCGTGATTGTTATTGTAACGTTGTAGTTATAGACAGAGAGTTCAAATTTTCTGTGCGTGCAACCACATTATCAGTTAAAATGGAGTGTAAATAAGAGAGTATAAAGGTTGCATTACCAACAGAAGGTGCCTTAAAAAAAACTGTAAGAGTACGGAATCAAATCAACGCGCCCCCCCTGTTCCTACCAAAGTGGAAGATTTGATAATCCCAGACGATTTCAAACAATTTAAGTGCACCGATAGTGAGCTAGACAGCTTCCTGTTAGCTGACAATGGTCCAGTTTCCAACAGAATTATCATTTTCGGACGTAAAAAAAATTTAAAGGTAAGCTTAAAATTAATTAAAATTATACAGAATATCGTTTATGTGCACATTAGTCGTATTTCAGGGTTATTAAATGTTTCGATAAAAAAGAAGGTATTGTTAACATTTGTAAAATTTATTGAATTTAATTCGTTACCTCGCTTCTTTGGATTTGATTTTCATGTAATTTTTTTTAATTCTACAAATTTTCTAAAACTAAGAAATTAATTCCATTACAAAGCTAAAATCAGTTCAGTTTAACTGTCCTATATTATTTCACTATTTTGATTGATTGAATAGTAATTGTTATTACTTTTTTATTTCAGATTTTGGTTGAATCTAATCATTGGTTTGTGGACGGTACCTTCAAATCTACGCCTCCTTTATTTTATCAAGTCTACACCATATTAGCAAAAAAATTTGGAGCTGTGCATCCGATAGCGTACGCTCTATTGCCTAATAAGTCGGAATCTACGTATCTGAATATGATAGATTTATTAAAAATGTCTAGCGATGTAGATCTACGTCCATCGAGAATATCCTGTGATTTTGAAATTGTAGCGATCAATTCATTTCGAACGAGTTTTCCCGGGGTAGACATAGATGGGTGTCTATTTCATCTTACAAAAAATGTGAAAAAGAAAGTGGGAGAACTTCATCTACTGCGACGATATAATAATGAGTCGGATTTTGCGGTTAAGGTTCGAATGATCACATCAGGGCCGTATTTACGGGAGGGGGGGGGTTAGGGGTTACAACCCCTCCCGAAATTATTTATCAGTCCGACTGTAATCTTAAAAAAATCAGAAAAAACAAAAACAATCTTTACATTAATAACAAAAACATTAAACTTGAAGTGTTAAAATAAAAATTAAAACTAAAGAGATATTTCTAATAAATTAAATCCCAAATTAAAAACTCGGAAATTCGTATTTTTCGTATTCGGCGATTGGCGACATTGGATTGAATACACCTACTACTAAATTGCAAAAATATAAAAACTGACGATGAAGAATATAGAAAGACCCTATAAATTTACAGTACTGTGTAAAAGATCTTTTGAAAATTTTTTTCCTTTCAAAGAAAAATAAATTTTATGACCATCATCGGCAGCATAGCTTAAAATAATACTACCGCAATAAATTACAGTGAGCATTGTAAACCCATAAATTGTTTGTAAATAAATTGAAAATATGTACATTCGCTTAAATTTGTGAAATTTTCTTTTAGTTTAATTTAGTTCTTCGTTTTGACAACATTATTTTACCATCGCCATCGGTAAAATAAGAATTTAGTTTGTGATTTTTATTCAAATTTTAAAATTAAAAAATTGTATTTAAAGACTGTTTTTTACAAGAAAGTTTAAAATTAAAATATGAATAAGTTTAAACGTAAGTTTAAAATATTGTAGTAAACAAAACTTTTAAAATGGCAACAACAAAATTTTATCCGCGATAACGCGGGGGCGTTAATTCAAGAAGTCAACCTGTAGTCAAAATTTGTCGTTCCCTCAACAAATTATTTTCAACCATTAAGTAAAGTTCAGAAAAATCAAAATTTTCTCTGAATATCGAACTCAAATAAAGAAAAATCGCTCAAAAAATAACCACTTTAATTAAATAAAGACAATCTCACAAAATTTCAATTTTTTTGCGGTCACTTTGGACCAAAATACTTTCAAACAAAATTTTCCAATAACAATACTCAAAAATAAAATCTTATTGCAAAAATACTTGCATAAAATTATACTCAAAAAATCATCGGAAAATTTACTATTCGTCTTGGCAAAAAAATCTCCCTCTACTCATTTATTTTTTAATATTTTTAAAACCTCCCCTGAAAATCTATTCTAAATACGGCCCTGGATCACATCGTTGGCGTTTTTAAAAATCGAAGATCTCGATGAAGCGGTAGATTTGCTTTACGAAGAATTGCCGCCAGAACTGCAAGAATTGTTACAATGGTTTAAGCAATATTATATGGGTAGTCCCAACCGACGTGGAAATGGTCGCCGAAGTCCAATATTCGCTCCCCAACTTTGGTCTGTTTACGAAAGGGTGATGTCCAATACAGACAGAACAAACAATTTTGCGGAAGCAGCACACAGGCGCTTACAAAGCGAACTAGGTGTGGACCATCCCACTGTGTGGAAGTTCATAAATACACTTAAAAAATCCAACATGGCCGTGACATTTATTATAATAAATTATTAGCTGGACATGAACTATCAAAAAAACTTAAACGTTATATAGACGCAGATAAGAGGATTACAAAAATTGTAACAGAATATACTACTACTCGTAGTTTTATAGAATATTTGAAAGCAATTTCGTATAATTATGAAATGGAACAATAACAGGAAGAAAGTAAACCCAATATCCTAGTAATTATTTATTGAATATTCACAAAACTTTAGTAGTTTTCATCTTTTTTATTTAAGTTTGCTTTCAGATCAGAACAACTTTTGAAAACGATCTTGAATAAAAAAGATCAAAACTAGTAAAGTTTTGTGAATATCTAATAATTTTCCTGTTTCGTGTTTTGTCTAGAATTTAAGTATTAGTTCATTGTTTTTAAGTTTTTTTAATAATAAAGTATTTTAATAAATTTATTATATAAATAATTTAGTCTGATTTCTAACCGTTGATTTATGTAGTTACCTGGTAAATTTATTATTCGCTCTTCCGGGAGTAAAAAGATTTTCAAAGTAAATCTACAATTTATTTTCAAATGGAATATGTCTATTGTAGTTTCGTTTTAAAACATAAATTACATCCATTTTTAAAGTGTATTTTTAAAAATTAATTTATATAAAATTAAAATTATTGCAATTATGTTAACTATTATAAATATATTATGTACAAATTCCGAAATCTCAAATTTCGTAATCTTTCTGTACTTCAGTTCAACAACTTATGAGATTATAATAAGAAACCAGGTATCTAGAATTTGTAGCAAAAGCTTTTAAGTCTATCGTTTTTAGCGTATTTATTTAAAAATTTCTAAAAATTTACAACAGTTTATTATAATAAAATAATGGTATAAGTATTTATAATAATATAATGAAATAAGAATTTTCGTGGTATTTGACTTGGGGCCTTATGGGCATGTGGTCTTGTGGCAGTGGTATTATGGCCGTGTGGTCTATTGGTATTGCGGGCTAGTGGATAGTGGTCTAGTGGCCGTGGTTTAACGGCCGTGGTCTACTGGCCGCGGTCAAATGTCCTAGACCGTAGGTGGCGTGGATACGTGTGCATCTTAAGGAGAATACAACTTTAGTAAATTTTAGAGTGGCTTTTTCTCAGAAATGGTGAATCTTAAAAGAAAGTATAAGAACAATTTTTGTAGATAATTAAATTATCTACAATATTCGCCTAAACTATTTTTCGCATAAAACTAACCGTTTCGCTAAAAAAATCAAGAAACCAATTTTTGCGAACTTTCACCTCGCGTTCATCCTTAACGTTCATGTAAATTTTTAGATTCTTGGGAATTAATGCAAGGGTTAATGTCTATTTTGACCGGGGTACTAATACTTCCCTGTCATTTGTTCAAATTAAAAAAATACAGTGATTATATTGGTTGAAATTTTCAGAGGAAAATACTCCAAGATATTGAGTTAAAGATGAAAATAGAAGAACTAAAAGAAGAAATACAATTGATTTAAGATATAAGATAATAAATGCTATGTGAAAAATTCTGATGGATGGGATAATAATGTAAGAAATAATATTATTGATCAAGATGTGCAACAGAAGCACTAGTACGACATCAAAATTGTTTTAAACAACGAAGTCCTAATAAGAATGTTTCAACCAATAAACTGTACCTGTCTAGATTTGGTCGTAGAACAAAAATACCCCAGAGATTGAATTATGATTAATATTGATAATATTGACTGTTAGATGATTATCGATTTTGTTATATTTTATGATAAATTAACATCTGCATTATTGTGTACATATTGAAAATTACTGTAAATAATATTTATTGTAAAGAAACAGAGATAATGTACCTATATTAGTATTTTAATAATATGAGGATTGGCAAACATTGGCGAGGGCCGACGATATGCATTAGTTTTAATCATGAACTTAGAAACTCCTAAGTCCATGGTTTTAATATAGAGAAATTGAGAAACACAAGTTTATGATCTTCTGCTTTCGTAAAAAGATTGTATTCTTTGCAAGCTTATTCATTCTGCAACTAGGAAAACGTTATGCGATAATCATTAAAAACACTTGCCTTTCTGAACGGCAATTACGAGCATAAAGGTTCAAACAGAATACTTATACTGGCGGTTACAATTTGTTAACCAATAAGAAATACGAAAATTTTAAAATTAAAAACTTCTCAATTCTCATTGATTAAAATTTAATGTCTTTTGTATTTTAAATACTCATTTATGTGTATTTTGAGTTTTTAAGTTTTAAATTTTAAGTTTTTTCCTCGGGTACTTAATGTAATCATTTTATTAATTGCAAATAAATTCGTAACATCTGTTACTGTGTTATTGGATTAAATATTGTAATTTGTTGAAAATCTATTTTGAATGCAATGTGCTAATAAGACAAGAAAATAACATTTCAAATAACCAAATAAAAAAAAACAAGGCTAAGTTCTAGATTACAGGCCACATCGCAATCTGGCTGAAACTTGGTGGAAAGATGCCTCCAGGTGTGCTCGATACGAAAATATAAATTTTGTTCTGCGGATATGTTGTTCTTCCACACAATTAATTATTTTCTGGAGCTATATTTGAGGTTATCATCGGAGCGAAGTGTGATCCCGACCACCCACCCCAGGCTCGATTCTTACTTATATTATGCTAAGTTATCCCCACCGCCAAGTCGTAGTGGGAGGAAGTTGGTATGCATTTAGCCGTGGACTAGATCAAGATGTACCATAGTCCACCCACTCAACATGCAAATTAAAATGTTAAGTTTTAAGATTTAAAATTCGTAATTTTAATTGCGTTTTCGGTGGATTTTGAATTAATATTTCGGAATACTTTAATATTGAAAAATATTAATGTGTTAGTCAAAAAAACAGGCTCGGAGGGCGCCGAAGGCGTCCGGAGGGTCTGTTTTTTTGAAAAACTCATCAACGGCAAATCTCGAATTCCAGGTAAACGTAGATCTGTGTTTTTGAGTTCCACCTTTGGCGAGTTCTGCCATTTTTCAGGGATATTTTTAAATTGTTATGAGTAAGGTGAAAAAATAAAACAGGCCCGGAGGGCGCCGAAGGCGTCCGGAGGGTCTGTTTTATTTTTTTGCCTTACTCAACACGGCTAATCATGCAGCCGTGTTAAAAGGTGTATCTAAAATACATGTAAATTTTACATTTTTAAAATCGATTTTTTTCGAAACCTCCGGGCCTGTTTTATTTTTTTGCCTTACACAACAACGACCTATCCGTAAAAATATCCGGCTCCGAAAAGAACCGTTTTCCTGTTTACACTGGGAAGCGAGTGGCTATCTGATCAAGCATATTTTCGAATGCCAATTCCGATGTACGGCCGTACATGTGTATGTGCTCCGGCAAGTAGTTGCTAACACAATATGTCAAGTAAACGGTTTCTCGCCGATGTGAATTTGTAAACATGTTCATCAATAAATTGTACAAAATAGTTAATGCTCGGGGTAAGATTACGTACTTTGTTATATTACTTCCAACGAAACTTCAGCAACGTTCTGTGATAACTACTGTGGACTGAATTTACAAAGCCTAACCAACGCCCACTTTCATGACATTTAATTTTGAGGTTAAAAATTTTTGAACTTTAATTGCGATTTTCTACATTATTTAATGTTTCCGCACCAAAATTTTGCCATTATCCTACTAATTAACACCCCCCCTCCCCTCCCCGCCCCCAAAAACAAAAATTGGTGTGTGGCCTGTAAACCACAATCCTGCCGATCTCTACATTACCAACTTAAGTTATACAGTGGAGTAGTTAGAAAATTTAAAAATTCAAATTTTTCTTTCGGAATTTTAATTACATTATGTAGTTGCCTAATTCCGATATGGGGTGGTAATAATTTAAATTTCATTAAAAATAAAAAGCTTCAATATTATTAAAACTTTATAAGAAATTAAAGAAAGCAGCCACTTTCTTTTGAAAATTTTACATTTTGCAAAATGCTGTTGTGGCCAATAGCAAAAACTTCAAATTTAAGAAAAATTAAAATAACCTTAAGTAAATTTTAAAAAAATTTCTATTTTAAAAAACAATAATTTGGCAATTCTTGTCTGTTGTTCCGTTCCATAACTTAATTTGTTTAAATAAACAAACAAAACAAATGAGTCGTCCAAATGCAAACCCTGACAAAAGTGTTTCAACAGATTTCAGTCCAAATGACAAAAACTTTTTTTAAAAATATTAAATTTTGAAAACTGAAATTTATTGTGGTTCTACATCCACATCATCGAAAAGTTCAAAATCGGAGACATCGTGTTCGTCAGATCCTGGTATTACCGCTTCCTGTTCTTCAAAAACCTTATAAAAATCAAGAATTTTATTACTTTCCCACTCTACGCCAAAATGTAACTCGAGCAGTTTTTTTACATCCTTGATTTTGACTCTTTTACTACAGTTTCTTGGGGCAAAACAGGTGGAAGATCGTTCCTTTAAAAATTTTGTTTCTTTTGACGATGCTTTTACGTGATTCACATTCGAAATTATAAAAAGGTTCACCTTGTACAAGGCAATGTTTTTTTGTTACTTCTTGTCAGGATAATCTTTTTGCACTTTTGAAATTTAAAGTGCCACTGCCCAGGGTTTATTTATAATTTCTTCTGCGTACTCCTTCCAGTTACGAACGGGAGTTTCGCGAAGATTGATTACAGTACTAAATTTTTTCATTACATCCGTATATTTATCAGGGCTTTCGGTAACACTTTTTTTATTGAACTGCCGCTCCAAATTTCCAAACACACGATCGGGCGGCATAAAAAAATGACCAACTATAGGAAACCATACTTCAATTTGATCGACGCTTGGAAAGCATTCTTGCATAAATCAGTGGCAAAGCATGGTTATTACTGCCTTATTTTCATTTTTCCCCTCACACTCATCTGAGAACAATCTAGCTTTTTTAATTTCACCCATATCTGAATTCTGTAGTTTGTGGTAAAGAGCTGACGCTATCTCGTTTTATCCTTTCATAAATTCATTTTCAGTCCAACAGTAAGAAAATGTATTGGTGATATTCTGTGTGCTACGAGAAGAACCTTGGCAAATTGAAAAATTGTATAGATACAGCTGCCTTGAATAGTAAGCAGCCTGGTCGGGCACCTTCAGCAATACTAGGTTTTTTTGGCAGTCGTAGCTTAAAGTAAACTCCGACTCATTATCTTGCCTTAATTTTTCAAAAATACATTACTTCGAACCTTGTGGGCTTTCATTTGAGCGCTCAGTATTATTTTCTCTTGACCAGTCGCAACTGTAATTCGACTTTCTAAGGATATACAGGTAGTGCATTTATCTACGGCAGGGCTTCCAAAGCCAATGCTAAAATTCTCAACAAATACAGTTCGGTAATAGTCGTATGCAACACACAAGATCGGGATAGGCAACAGTAAATAAGGACCACATTTTTTAATACTTAGATCGCTATCTAGATACTGCCTTGTACATTTTCTATCCCTAGAATAGTGGCTCTGAAGAGGAACAAAAGTCTTGATGTGTGTCATTATTGCTTCTTTCTTTTCCCTGTACTTTTCGGTTCGCCGATCACCTTCTCGTTTCTCCACGGGTGCTAAATCATTTATAAAAAATTGCTTACAAAATCGAAAGAAATGCTACTCGGCATACGCGAACATTTTCGGTTTTGTTATCTCGACGCATAGGAAGATAGAACTTTGTGGTTAGAAGATTTGGGTGAGTTTACCGTGGTGTGGTGAAGTTTAAATTATTTTAGGATTCCCGATTTGGACGCTCATAAAATTTCTGATGTGCTCTTCGAACATCCTGCATGGACAAACTCTTACATTTGAATGTGTTGCCAGAGTGTGCATTGTGGCATATTAGGAAATTGTTTTGGTTGATATCTGGAAAAGAAAAAAATCGTGGCTAATAATCTTATCACATCGTCATCACATGATGAATAGATGTTTAAAAACTATTTTTTAATAAAAACTCAGTACCATCACGTAGACAGATATGCAAGTAGTTGAAAACAAACGTACATAATGTATCGTATTCAAATTGTTTTCAATACACTTTGACAAACAACAACTAATCAGTCAATAACACAAAACTTACCGTGATTTCTTTGCAATATTTCTCTTCCATTGCTCAGGTAGACATTTTCTCTTTCTGCACATAGATGATGTAGTTTGCTGAATCTTAACTACATTTTCTTCCTCACTTTCTTGTGGTTCAAGAGAAAATTCTTGTCGCTCAAATGGCACTTACTCGATTTTATTAACATTATACTCTCTTGGTATTATAACGATCTCAATATTGTTATCAATTTTCATTTTTCTGCTTATGACACACACACACTAAATTAACTTTATATCAAGTAAATTTAAAAGTAAACAAGTTAATTAAACGTAAAATAAAATTTTTATTTTTTGAGTTGTGTCACAAGTGACGAAGGTGACACAACTCACCGAAAGCTTATAAAATAAAAATTTTATTTTACGTTTAATTAACTTGTTTACTTTTAAATTTACTTGATATCGGCGTCGGCATCCACCATCGCACGCTTGATGCCCAACGTGGGAGGGCCGAAGGCAGCCAAGCGAAGAGTGCTCGCAACCGTGGTGCATTCCATCATGCTGTACGCTGCACCCGTTTGGCACGACGCCCTCCAAATAGGACGAAACCGAGACAAAGTACATAGAGTACAGCGAAGAGCCGCTCTACGCGTGATAAGTGCGTACAGGACCGTGTCAGGCGAAGCAGCGCTGGTGTTAGCCTCAATAACACCAGCTGACCTACAGGCCGGAGAAAGGGCGAGAACCCACTCCGGACAAGTGAACACCAACGACACGGCCATGAACCTCTGGCAAACCAGATGGGACAAAGCCGAGATTGGACGGTGGACACGGCGACTCATACCCGACATCAAAAGCTGGGTCGCCAGAAGTCACGGTGAGGTAAACTACCACATCACGCAAGCCCTCACCGGTCACGGATGCTTTAACGCATACCTCCACCGTTTCGCCAGAAGAACGGCCCCCAAGTGCGACTACTGCGACGCGGAAGACACTGCCGAGCACACCTTTTTCGAATGTGCAAGATGGGAGCTGGCAAGAGTCACCGCAGAGTTGGGCACGGACTCGCAACTTACGCCCGACAACGTAGTAGCCACAATGCTGAAAAGTCCGGAGGACTGGAACGCCGTCGAAAAGATGATTCACACGGTCCTGTCCGCAAAAGAGCAAGCGGAGCGAGAGAAACAAAGGAACCAATGAAAAGAAAAGATGACAAAGAACAGAAGCTACAACATCAAACAAACGGCGAAAGAAGAAAAAGCACCCGGAAGACGAACAACCCCCACTCGATCGAAAGTAATGCCTAACGGCGGTTTCTCGGTCGAGATGGGGGGTAGGGGGGAGGTTTTAGTCAGTGCAAGTCTGACACTACCGTCATAGATGATGATGGTGTCTCGTACGAGATTTCCTCCTCCCTGCGCAAGCTAAAAAAAAAAAAATTTTACTTGATATAATTATCACAAGTTAAGAATTAATATATTTAAATTAACTTTATGGGACACATTAAATTTAAAACAAACAAACTGGACGCACGACTGCGACTTGTCGATTATTATTTTTATTATTTTTGTTCTGATATCATGGCTGCTAATGTCAAAACAAAGTAAAAACTGCTAAAAATCAAAGAAAACAATGTCGTCGATTAAAATTTAGAATAGAGAAGGTAAAAATGATGACTAGTTTTGCATCCGTACTTGTGGTGTGAGATTTGAGTACTTTGTAATTTTGACAGGTTTTGCAGCCGAACCAAATATGTCAGCTTTTGCAACCAAGCCCACCAAAAATTAGCTGGTTTTGCACCCGATTGAGCTTTTTAAGTCTAATTTTAAAAGCTTTAGGAGTTACGAGTTTATATAATACATAGAGTAATTTATATTAATATTCTCATAGCGGATGTCCATAAAAGTTCAGGGATATCAAAAACATCAAAATATTATTTTTTGGAGAAGGCGGGGTTTGCATCTAGACGACTCAAATATTAAAATATTGAATTTTAACTGTTAAGTAAAGAATACATACTTACATAGAAAAATAATATTTAAAAAACAATAAAAATGACAATAATTAACATATAACAGGTTTTAACTTAGAATATTTGAATAACCCAGAAAATAAATTTAAAAAAAATTACGTTATAAAAATGTTAAAAATTTTAAAATAAAACCTATGTAATACGATATAAAGGCCCATATTTCACAAATATTTTTGATCATCAGTCGTATATGACATAAAAAAAACGTAAAAATAATGAGAATCAAGAAAAATATACCAAACAAAAATTGAAAAAATTAAAATTAAAAAATTAAGAAATTTAAACAGTTTCTTACTTTAAATTCAATGTGGCTTACCAAATAAAACCAAATAACTAAACTAACAAGGGAATTATATGACCTCCGCATTTTTGTAATTTTTGCCACTTATTGTGCTAAAAGTTCGGACCTCCAATAACAACTCCTCAAAGCGGTAGGGCCAGATGGTCATACATTTTCGAGAAAATCGACTTTGAAATATTGTCGAAGGAGTTTGAAGACAAGATGTGAAACAATTAGCAAAGAGTTTCGTAGCACAAGTAAGAAAGAGTTAGACTAGCAAGGGAATTATGCGACCTCCGCATTTTTGTAATTTTTTCCACTTATTATACTGATAGTTTAGCCCTTTAATAAGAACTCCTCAAAGCAGTAGGGCCAGATGGCCAGAAATTTTCGAGAAAATCGACTTTGAAATATTGTCGACGGAGTTTGAAGACAAGATGTGATACAATTTGCAATAAGTTCCGTAGCTTAGAGGCGTAAGAGTTAGACTAGGGACCAGTGGGTCCACGGTTCTATTCCAACCTTCGTTAGTTTTTTTTTTTATTTTGTTTTCTTCACTGCGTATTCGCATGTTATTTAATTATTGTAAAATTGATTAAATTTATGCTTGTAGACTAAAATGTGTCAGAAATACATTCAATTTGTACTTTTTCTTAACAAATGTAATAAAATCGAATGTTTTAATGATTATTATTTAGCAGGACTAGTTTCATATGTCATCGCACATATTATTATCCGGTGGCATATCTTAAAACAACATAAATATTTTTATCCTAAAACACATTTTCAAAAGTTTAGTTTTTATCCAGCTTATATACTGTAAAGTTATCATGTCTGATATTGTATCCGTTAATTTGCCTGGCTCCTCGACAAGTGCTGAAGACACCGTCGAAGATAGTTTGTGCAGTGAAATCGCCAAATTACGAATGAAAGATGCCCTTGTGTACTACGAGCATTTACTTAAGGAAAATAATCTCGTAGCATCACAATCTTAGTTACAATAATTAGTTACACAATAATTTAGTTGTTAATTTAAAGTTAAAAGTTGTATAATTTAAGTTCTTGCCATATTTAAACATTGTAATTAAAATAAACACATTAATACCCTATACTGGACGTTATTAATATTTGTACCTAAATTTAATTTATCACAAATATCGTTAGTCTACAAGCATAAATTTAATCAATTTTACAATAATTAAATAACGTGCGAATACGCAGTGAAGAAAAAAAAATAAAAAAAAAACTAACGAAGGTGGGAATAGAACCGTGGACCCACTGGTCCCTAGTCTAACTCTTACGCCTCTAAGCTACGGAACTTATTGCAAATTATATCACATCTTGTCTTCAAACTCCGTCGACAATATTTCAAAGTCGATTTTCTCGAAAATTTCTGGCCATCTGGCCCTACTGCTTTGAGGAGTTCTTATTGAAGGGCTAAACTATCAGTACAATAAGTGGCAAAAATTACAAAAAAGCGGAGGTCGTATAATTCCCTTGTAGGAACCAGTGGGTCCTCGGTTCTATTCCCACCTTTGCTAGTTCTTTTTTTTTTAATTTTATTTTCTCCAGTACGTATTCACACGTCATTTAATTATTGTAAAATTGATTAAATTTATGCTTGTAGTTACTGTATCACGGTACAACCAAATCCGAAATTGAAATCGCACTGCGTCATATATTAGTCACTTCAAAAAATAAATTTGAAACCATTTTTTTCAAATTTTACCACGTTTTGGCACCTAAAGGCAATATGTTCCAACAGCCTATTCAAAAAACTTTGGATTAATATTTTTTTTTCCTTGTTCTTGCCGTGTTAATCATCAGAGTCATCCGTTGAATATCCGAAGCTTTGGAATTGGTTCTGTGAGCAATATTATTAATTTACATCGGCCGGTAGGATGCTAGCCTGAACTGTCAATCCTTCGGAGGAGAGTTTCTCTCTCTCTCTCGTTTGACCTAACTTTCCACCGGGATTGTTACCCGATTTCCAGTTCGGTTACTGAGGTTTCCGAAGTTCACCAAAGTGGAGGTGAGAGTCGAGATTGAATATGGCTAGGTGACACTAACTGCAAGTATTGCCATGTATTACTCATTCACTACTTCTTTGAACCCCCATATAATTATATAAAAATATTATATCATTATATAATTTATTTTAAAAACAAATACTTAATAAAAAAGAATTAAAATGTTTTTTTATTTAATTCAGAAGTATAAAGATTATTGTTGAAAAAAATAAGTTGCTTTAAAAACTGATATTAATCACAATTAAAATTACTTAATTACATCAGTTCCTCTAATATAATAAGAATAAATTTGTAAATAAATATCTTAATTTTTCATTATGTGAAATTAAACCACTAACATTTCCATCGGTTTCCACAATTGTTGCAGAGAACAAATGTCGTCATTGGTTCATCAGCTGATCGCGTCTGAACCTGATTATAGCAACAATCCCTCTTCTTGCATTTTCCGTATTGAAGAAGGTTGGAGCTCGTACCTTCCACCATTGCCATGCGGGATTTATCGATTCCTTGCTTCTTATACGACGCTCTTAATCTTTTCATTTCGTCGCTTGCCATTTCTTCGTGTGTTAAAAAGGCCATACGAGGTGGAACTATGCTACTAGTCAAAAACCTCTTTCGCAAATTCGGATTTTTTGGATCCTTAAAATTAAAATAGTGAGATCAAAATCGGCTTTTGTAGAGGCGCCCAGGATTTTTAAATATGGATTCTTCCACTTCGTCAACCAATTGTTTGATATTATTTTAATAGTTCAATATTTCATCATCAACAAACTAATGAATCACATAGCGTGGATCTACATTTAGAGTGTATAGAGTGTACACTCATGACCTTAGTGCTATTATTTATCTTCTTAGGCGATTTTGAAATGGGTTTCGGGTTTTCCTTATTTTCAACTTTTTCCCCAACTTCTTTGATTATCTCCCCAATTGATGGAATTTTTTATACTTTCACCACTAGTACTAGCGGTGTTTGCGAGCTGCTGTATCAGCGAGTCATCACCCATGACATTACTGTTATTATCTAGCTTCTTATACGGTTTTGCAGTTTGTTTTGCATTTTCCTTATTTTCAAATTTTTTCCTAACCTTTTTTATTGTTAGTATATTGTAATGATTCAAACACGGGAGAGCGACGAGCAATTTCTGGGTGAATTTAAAGAAGTCATTGAAATTTGCAGTTACCCTGTAGGCATGAGAAATTTGAAAATGAGGAATTAAATTTTAAATGAGTAATAATATTAAAAGTTTGCAAGATAATCTAAATGGAAAACATTGTCACTTAAACACGTACTTTACACAAAGATTTTATATTCTGTTTAAATTTGAATTTTGCGCCACCGAAAGTGTAAAAACGAGCGTTTTAGTTATTAACAATCTCAAAAGTTAACAATTTTGACAGAGTACGTCCGACCATTGAGACATTAGGTCGAAGTTTGATTTTTGTGCGTATGTTTCAAGGTTGGCGTCCTTGAGGTTTTCTTTTGGAAGGTCGGCGTACGATCGATTTAATAAAATCGATTACCAATCGAATTTAAAAGGTAGAAAGAAGATCGAAAACGTTGATTGTAGTAGTGTAATTCAATTTTTGTCAATTTTTTTTCAACATCTAAAAACGACAAAAGTTAGAAAGAGCGCCAATTTTTGTGGCATTTTTGTATAAGAAAACCACGTTGAGAACAAAAAAGTTTTGAATATTTTATGAACATATTACTTACGTTCGAATATTATTTAACTACACATCGTGTTGGATGCAACACGCTTATGAAAGATTCACAGAAGGAAAATTGGTGCAACACGATAAAATTTGGAAAACCTTACAAATTCGGAAGCTAGCAGATGAGTTATATTCGGAAGCAAACAACTAAGTGGTAAGAAAAGAAACCAATCTTTACACAGATTCACAACGCGAACAAACTTAATCAGTGGCGTCTCATTTAATAAGGAAAACACAACTTTAAATACTTCATTTTATTTTAAACAGAAATTAATTTTTATTTTACAATTTGTAATATCATAAAGACAACACATTTTCACACGTAAATTTTACGTATCCAAACGACACTGTAAATTTCTAAATATTCCGTTCATAAAAAATTAACACCTAATAGGTACATAAATGATTCACCAATTCACTAAAGGAAAATTGGGCAAATCAATACCGTACCGTTACGAAAATTCCTGTACATTAAAGTAACATAAATGATACATCAAAACAGTAACGGAAAAAGCGGTGGTAAATCAATGCCATACCGTTACGAAAATATTTGTAAAGTATCTGTACAAAAATGACACCTTAAAACAGTAACGATAAATTGGGCAAATCAATGCCGTACCGTTACGTAAATATCGTTAAAGTATTGTCGTGTTTTTTTTTTCACTTCAAGCAGATAAATTCCCTGGTGGTATTTGGAGTTTTGGTCACCAATCTAAACGTTTTTTAATTTTGAAAATAAAACTGAATGGTTAATCACCGTACCTTTATTTTCTATAAACATAAAACATGAACATAAACAGAAACTTAAACTAATTAATCAAAATTGAACTTTACTAATTATACCGTTAACGGAATATGTACCTTTTTTTTTTGTCGAACTATTTTCTTTCCTTTTTTTTATTATCGCCGCTGGTTTTCTTTTGCTCCGCCACACCTATCTCTTCTTCTCTAATCTTCTTTTCAAATATTATTTCTATAATAATTCTATTTCCACAATTCTATTTTTTATAGTTGCGAGAGCCCAATCCTTCTCGAAATAAATCGTATTTTTCTTTTTTTAATTTAATTAAATTGGTAATTTCGAGAGATCAATTTCTCTCAAAATCATAGCTGGAACCTGGTTTATTATTATACCCTCACTACTCTCCTTTTTTCACCCTCCCTCTTGATTATTATTTTCCTTTTTTTTTTTTATTAACCTCGCGCACTCTTTAAACGTTTTAAAAGTAATAATGTACAATAAACTAAAATAAAACTATAAACTACAAATTACAAAATTAACAAATGGAACCTTCTTGAGTATACAAACTTGTACGGTTCAAAGCTACGGTGGTTAATACACTCATCCAGTTTATTTAAATCGAAATATTTTTAATTTTTGAGGTAAAATGTGTAAAAGGAAATTTTGTTTTGTAATTTGAAATAAATTTGTAACTTATAATTTGGATTCAGGAATTTATCTGGTTTGATTTTAAATTCATCTCAACGCACCCGATATTTTCAGAATGTGACAATTTGTTGGAAGATTTTGAAAATCTATTGAAATGAATGAATTTAAATATTGACAATTGATACATTTTTGATGATCTGAATTTTAATTAAAAATATTAAATTACATTTAAACATGCCTGTTCTGTACAATTAATATTGACTATCGTCAGTGTCTAATGAAGTTAGAAAGTTCCCCCTCTTTCTTTTTAGCTACTGTAAAATATTATTTTTAGCTCTTACGATGTTGTATTAATCTGGATTCATGGCATTGGCGCACATTTAAATCGTCATCTTCGTTTACATTTTCATCATCCCTCATTTCTTCTTTCCATTCATACAAATCTTGGAGGTGGAACTGACCTCGAATGCGTTCTGTTATTTCGTTGTATAATTCGTATGTATTCTCTGATATCCTCCTGTTTATTATGAACGGACCTTCGTAGGGTAAATGTAACTTGACACATTGGTTTGCAGACCGTAAACCTATTCTCAAGCTTTTGACTACCACTATATCTCCTATAGAAAATGTAGTTTTCTTTTTGATTTTTCCATTCACTTTTTGTAAATATCGTAATCTCCTTCGATTTAGCTTTTCCCGTACTCTTAATAAAGTTTGTTGATAATCCATATTTTCATCATTTATCAACCATGGTCTTCTGGGTAATATTTTCTTCATGATGTATACAGGTGACTCTTCCGTCACAGTGCTTGGTGTTTCATTTATGAAATCTTCTACTTTGTCTAGGTGTTCGTACCATGTTAAATGATCATCGCTACATAACATTCGTAAATACTTGGAAACTTCTTGGACGTATCGTTCACTCATGTTTCCTTGTGGATGTCTTACGCTGCAAAAATATACCTTAATATCCTGCTCAATCAAATGTTGTTTAAATCTGTTGTTGTTGAAGTAGGTTGTGTTGTCGGCTAATATGATTTTGGGTTTAATTACGTTGGCAATGTAGTCTTCTAATAATTCTATTGTAATGTCGGTTGTGCATGCTCTTGTGGGATATAATTTGACATATTTGCTGAAGGCAATCTACAATTACTAAAACGTTTTTGTTCTGGTGACTTGAAATTAAATTTCCAATGTAATCTATGGCTACTATTTCTCCTGGTTCTCTTACTTCTACGCTGTTGATCGTGTTTTGGTTGTGGTAATTTTTATACTTCCCTAGTAAACACAACTTGCATCTACTAACGATATGTTTAATTATTTTTCGATCTTTTTTACAAAAATAGTTCTCTCGGAACATCAACCATAATTTTCTTAAACCAATATGTCCAAATCGAATATGTAACTTCCACGCAATGTCTTTTGTTAATGTTTCGTTAATGACGTACAGTTCGGAGTCATTTATTTTCTTAATGATAAAACCGTTTTTTAATTCATAGTTTTTGTAGTTGTTGTTAAGTTGTAAATATCCTCTTATTTCATTGATTGCTCCTTCTAATTGTACCTCTTGTACACTTTCTTGACTAAACGGTGAGTTTATTAGTTGTAGTTCATTCATTGCGATTAGAATTTCCGAGATCTTGTTGCGGCTTGTTTCTTCCTTTCTGCTAAATGCATCTGCTACAATGTTGTCACAACCTTTTATGTGTTTGATACTAAAATCGAATTCTTGTATAAGCAAAGACCACCGATAAATTCTGCTGTTTGAAAATTTTGTCGTCATCATAAACGTGAGCGATTCGTGATCAGTTTCAATTTTAAAATGTTGTCCGATTAAATAATATCTCAATTTTTGTGTAGCAAATACAATGGCTAACATCTCTTTCGCACTGACTGAATAATTGATTTCGCTTTTTCTTAAAGTTCTGGATGTAAAACAAATTGGAACTTCAATTCCGTCTTTAAGTTGAAGTAGGGCACCCGAAATTGCAAAATCTGACGCATCGGTTCTTAAAATAAAAGGCTTCTTAAAATCTGGGTGTATAAGGCACATGTTTTTAAACATCGTCATTTTCATTTTTACGAACGCTCTTTCCATTTCTTCAGTCCAATGCCACTTTATATTTTTCTTTAATAATTGCAATAATGGTAAAGTCATTTTGGAATAATTCGGCATAAATCTTTTGAAATAATTCATTACTCCTAGGTATCCTCGTAGCGTACGTAAATTTGTTGGCCGTGGGTATTCTCTAATTTCTAAAAGTCGTCGATAATCAATTTTAACTGAGTTTAATGTGATGTTGAGTCCCAAATATTTTACCTCGTTTTTGAAAAATTCACACTTGTCGATGTTTAACTTCAGTCCAGAATCATTTAGCGTTTCCATTACCATTCTTACATGTTCTTGGTGTTCTCGTTCGCTGTTGCTAAATATCAAGATATCGTCGACGTAATGGACGCAAAATTCCTCATGCTGACTTAGAATTCGTTGCATTGCTCTTATTAACGCACTACTTGATGTTGAAAGACCAAATGGTACAACTTGAAAAATAAAGGTATGTCCATCTACGCTGAATCCTGTGTATTTTTGAGATTCTTTTTCCAAAGGAATTAACCAAAATGAATTTCTTAAATCTAGCTTGCTGAAAATTTCTTTACCTCCTATACGTCCTAACAAACTTTCAATATTTTCCGGTGCTTCATACTGCGGTTTACAAATTGAATTCAGATTCCTTGCATCTAAGCAAAGCCTAATGTTTCCATCTTTCTTCTTCACAACTACGAGTGGATTTAAATATGACGTTGGCGATTCTTTAATAATTCCATCTTTTTCCATTTGCTGTAGTTCTTCCCACACTTGTTTTTTGTACGCCTGGGGTATCGGATAGGTTTTGTATTTGAATAATAAGTCGTCTGTTATTATTAACTTGTGAACGTACCCTTCAGCGATTCTTGGTTCTTCATTGACTAATTCAATATTGTTTTCCAATAATTTCTTCAAATACGGCAGATAACTGTTTTTACAATCTAAAATTACATCATTTCTAATTATCATGTTCGTACAAAGAAATTTTTTTAATTCATTATCGTTCTTTATTTTCGGTTTTACCTTTACGATTCCAATTTTGTTCTCCGCTTGCTTATTCGTCACATTATTGATGTTTACCTCCGATTCATTGTCTATTTCTATCCATTTTATTTGTTCATCGGCTACTTTAATTGTTTTGTTTGGTACGTCAATTTTAATCTTAAATTTTTCCAATAGGTCAATTCCTATTATACAATCCATTTTCATGTCTTGTATCATCATAATTCCACAATTTTTTGTAGTTCTCCCAATGGTTATGTTTGTATTTAAGTTTTTATTAATCGTTGTAAATGATTTGTTGTTTGGAGATATTAACTTTACTGGATGGGTTTTTATAATTTGTTTCTTAAAATGTTCAAAATTTAGGTTATTAATCTTTTCATTCAATAGCCAAATTTCCGCACCCGTGTCTACTAATGCTTTCAGCTGAATATCGTTTATTTTTATAAAAATGTATGGCAGGCCATTGACACTTTCGTCTATTTTGGTGTCATTTGTGATACTTATGAACTCTCTTGGATGTTCATAATTATTAATCCGATTTTTCTTTGAACTGCCATTTATTGAAAATTTTCAGCGTTTCTACTTTCTGCTGCTCCCCTATTTTCTTCTACCACCGTAATTGCGTTGAAATGTGCTGGCGTAACATTGCTATCCCTGTTGTACTGGCTATTGGATCTCATGTTAGTAAAGACTCTCGTGTGCCTTCCATCTTTGTTATCATCGTGGTTATTTTGGCTATTTGAACTCTCATATTTGTGTTGATTGCTTTCTGACTTGGAATTGTCATTATTGATATTGCCGCTGTTTCTTTGCGTATTATTGTTGTTATTATTTCTGTTCCAATATCCCCCATATGACTGTCGATAATCGTTTGAATTATGACGATAATTTGTGTTGGAATTGTCCCAACGGTTATTGTAGTTTGGTCTACGGTTGTCGTTCAAATTGTGCCCGTTGTCATTAAAATTTGCACTTCTCCAATTATTCTCTCTTCCATTCCTTTCGTAACCATTTCTATTGTTATTGTAGTTAGCCTGATAGTTTTGATGATTATTGCCACCATAGTTGCGTTGTTGGTCAGTACTATAATTATCGTTTCTGTTATAATTATTGTAATTATTTTGTCCATAATTGTTTCTACATTGTGTCGAATTACTTTGTCCATGACTTTCGTTTCTATTTTCATATGGTATGTTGTCGAAACGTTTCAACAAATTTAAAAATTGTTTTGTTGTTTCTACATTTTCTATCGTGACTCGGTTTATTACATCGTATCCAAAATGATTTGCTAAACTTCGTATCAGGTCAACTTCGATCATGGGCGGATCCAATTGTTTGATCGCGTTGATGTGTTTGATTGCATAATTTTCTCTTGTGTGGTCCATTCGTCCACGATACTTTCCATTCATAAGGTTAGTTCGTACTTTCCTTTGTTCTGTTGTACCCCAAAATTGTCTTAAAAACAGCTGTTCGAATTCATAGAAATCGTGGTAATCATCTTCAATGATTCCAAGCCATTGTTCTGCTTCGCCTTTTAAAGAATGCCTAATAACTGATTTGAGTCGCGATAAATCATTTATTCGGTTGGTGATGTCTTTTAAATTTTTCAAAAATAAACGTGGATTAGTTTGTCCATCGCCATGAAATTTCATCACTTTATCAGAATTGAATCCGAATTGTATCTCCTGTACAATGCTTTTAATCTGACCTGCTTCGTTTTCTGCAACATGGTGTTGGTTCGCCATACCTGTTTGTGATAATTTAGTTGTATTCACGTTTATGGCAGATCTCATACCAACTATTTCATCTTCCACCTGTTCTATTCTTGCGTGATGATAATTCACATCATTTGTAACAGATTTGAATTGTTGTTCAATCCTCGACGTAACTCGATTCAATTGTTTAACACCGTTCGTAACTTCATTTCTTACCTCAACAATGTTATCGTCATTGTTTTGTGCCACAAAATGTTTTAATTTCTCCTCCATCGTTTTTAGTTTTCCTTGGTTGGCTTCTTCGATAATTTCGACTACTTTAATCTTGAAGTTTCCTGGCAGATTATTTGATTTTATACTATCTTCTCTCAAATTAATCGTTTTACCTTCGAACTCCTTTCTTATATCTTGTACCGTCTTTTTCAGGTCATCTTTCTTCACTGTTGTTTCCTTGATAATTTTTATCTCTTCATCCAGTCTGTCGATGTCCTTTTCTGCAGTTTGTTGTGATGATTTCAATTTATTGATGTCTTGGTTTGATTTTTCTTCTGCGCGCCTAATTATGTCTCTTATTTCCTGTGAATTTTTGTCCATTTTCTGCGAATTTTCGTCCATTTTCTGCATGATTTGTTCCATCATTTGTTGCATTGTTTTTTGTTCTATTCCTACTTTATCTTCCATCGTACCCTGTTTTTCCGTAATCTTTTCTTTGATTGTTAATACCGTCACGTTTTCTTCTATATCTCGCAATACTTCGCTCGTGCTTTGGTCTTCTATTATTTCTGTGCTTTCTTGAATCTTGTCGTTCTGTTCAACTTCTGCTCTTGCTATGCTTCTTGTAACTCTTATGTCATTCATTTTGATGGTTTTAAATACAAATTAATTTCAAAGATTAAAAATAATGTAAAATATTAAATTTTCCTGCAATTGTAAATTAATAACACACTTATAATGTAATCTAATTGTTTATAATGTTGACGTATTTAGCAATCTGTCAAACTTTTTAAATGTCAATATCATATGTCAATATTTTATTAAATTAATATTCTATTTAATTTTTGGGTCGTTCTGGTGAATGATTTTTGATTAATTTCAGTGATGTCGTGGTTTCGAGTTCCACGTATTGGGCGCCAATTTAAATTTATTGGTTGTCGTGTTTTTTTTTTCACTTCAAGCAGATAAATTCCCTGGTGGTATTTGGAGTTTTGGTCACCAATCTAAACGTTTTTTAATTTTAAAAATAAAACTGAATGGTTAATCACCGTACCTTTATTTTCTATAAACATAAAACATGAACATAAACAGAAACTTAAACTAATTAATCAAAATTGAACTTTACTAATTATACCGTTAACGGAATATGTACCTTTTTTTTTGTCGAACTATTTTCTTTCCTTTTTTTTATTATCGCCGCTGGTTTTCTTTTGCTCCGCCACACCTATCTCTTCTTCTCTAATCTTCTTTTCAAATATTATTTCTATAATAATTCTATTTCCACAATTCTATTTTTTATAGTTGCGAGAGCCCAATCCTTCTCGAAATAAATCGTATTTTTCTTTTTTTAATTTAATTAAATTGGTAATTTCGAGAGATCAATTTCTCTCAAAATCATAGCTGGAACCTGGTTTATTATTATACCCTCACTACTCTCCTTTTTTCACCCTCCCTCTTGATTATTATTTTCCTTTTTTTTTTTTTTATTAACCTCGCGCACTATTTAAACGTTTTAAAAGTAATAATGTACAATAAACTAAAATAAAACTATAAACTACAAATTACAAAATTAACAAATGGAACCTTCTTGAGTATACAAACTTGTACGGTTCAAAGCTACGGTGGTTAATACACTCATCCAGTTTATTTAAATCGAAATATTTTTAATTTTTGAGGTAAAATGTGTAAAAGGAAATTTTGTTTTGTAATTTGAAATAAATTTGTAACTTATAATTTGGATTCAGGAATTTATCTGGTTTGATTTTAAATTCATCTCAGTATATATACATTTTTGACGAATTTGTGCTGCTTGGGTATTTGCTTTTTCATTAACAGCACAGCTCCTCATCGTTAATTAACACTTTCTACATCAAATTTTCCATGCGGAGTTGTATAATCGTAAATTTATTAACAGATATTTTGCAACTGATTTTTAATGACAATTATTTTTATGTTGATAAATAAATTATCTTTCCTACATTTTTATGAATTTCATTGCTAAGAAATAGGTTATTTGTTTCAAAGTATTAGAATCCACCCTGAAATACGACCGTCTCTACTCCCGCATTCAAGAGCAAGCTTGGAGCACTTTGGAATGCTTGGGAACATAGTAGCTTTTAGCTAAAATACCATTGCAATATATTATGGTGTTTCAAAGTAATTTGGATCCATCCTGTGCAATTTAATAAAAATTTTGGTATTGCTTATTAAGTTGTAACTGAAAATTTTGCTAGGTGGGGACCAATAACAGACAATTTAAAGCTCTTTTGCCAACATGGCTGCCATGGGGCGGTTTTTGGCTCTTGAATTTTATAAATATTAGATTTAAAAATTGTCAATTTTGATTTTGAGTATTATAATTGAAAGGTTACAATATTTTCGTTCAAATTTCGATTGTAAGTGGATTTTTGATTATTAAAGTGATGTTTTTTGTTGGATAGAAGATTTTTTATTGGAATTTATAAAATCAAAAGATTGGATATGGTAAAATTTTTATTGAATAATTAATTTAATTTGAAGACAAACCTAGAAAATTCTGATAGGAGGTCGACAGCTGCAACTCGGTATCATACATACCAATTTAACGATACCATTTTTACATTTTATAATTTATTCAAAAGAAAATTTTAAGTTTAGGAAAGTGATTTAGAATTGGATTATTTTAAATTTAAAATTCAATAATTGGACATAAATTACATCTCAATATATATTGTGGTGTTTCAAAATGATTGCGACTCACCCTATGCATTTTGGTGAAATATTGGCTATAATAATTAAGTTGTAGGTTTGTAAGATTTGCTAGGTGGGGATCAATGAGAGGAAATTCGGGGCCTCTTTGGCCAACTATGGCGGACAGCGGGTGCGTGACTTTGTATGCCCGCTGAATTTTGATAATTTTGATATTTGTGAGTAATATTTTTATTTTGATTTGACTTGAATAAAGTGATTTTTATGCGAATGCATTATTGCGCCTTTTTGGATGATAATTTTTGATATTTTGGAGTTGGTTTGGATAAATTTTATGAGTGGCTACTGAATTATAATTAATTTAATTTGGAGTGATTTGGAAAGAGAATATTTAGAATAATAAATTCGTTTTGCACATAAAAGTGGAAAATTAAATTATATTTGTACGAGCGAATGTGCGAGATGTTGATAACTCGTCAATTTGGATAAGGGAAATCAAACTTCGTTCCCTTTAAAGAAAATTAAAATTTTATTTAAAATTTGCATGACATTTAATTTGAATTTGAGTCCGATTAATTAATTTTGGAAGAGCATTTGTTTATTTTTAATTATATTTGGTAACTATTTTTGGACAACAGTTTATTACGTTGGATTGAAACTGGAGTTAGATTATATTAGATTAGAATATTTAGAAAATTTCACAACATTTCAACTGGCGCCGCAACGTGTGGGGCTTGAACCAGCTAGCCGTGATAAATTGTCGTCCATACTGTGGGGCTCGATTAGATTCAATTTCATCTATTTTGGAAAATAACAAACAAAAAATGGAACAACTACCGAAAGTAACCCAAGCAAATATAATGCAAGCACTTAACCAGCGAACAAGTAAACTTATTGCATTGTTAAAATGTATGGATGAGAAATTGCAAAGAGAAACTGTAGAGGAAAGAATGTTGAAAGTGGAAAAACAAGAAGTTGAAAGATTAGTAATTGTAAAACTGGAAGCAACAAAACAAGAAGCTAAAAGACTGGAAATTGAAAAATTAGAAGCGGCACAACAAGAAGATAAAAGACTAGAAATGGTAAAGCTGGAAGCAGAAAAACGGGAAACTGTAAAATTGCAAGCGCTAAAACAAAAAGTTATAAGACAAGAAGCTGAAAATTTAGAAGTGGTAAAAGTAGAAACTGAAAAATTAAAATTTGGAAGGCAAGAAACTACAAAGCGGAAAGCTATGAAAAAAAATGAGAGAACTTGGAAGTTTTGGATGAGTCGGAGGAGGAGAAGAAAGAAGACACCATTGAAGTGGACGCCTCAATCTAAAATCAATCTGTGGAAGATTCGAAAGAAAAATAAAAGAAAAAGGAAAAGATGGAATAAGAAATGATGCATGAAAAATTTGGAAATAGATAAGCCTTTTTATTTGATTTGAAATTTTTGAATTTAAATTTATTTAGTTATAAAAATTGTAATGTTGTGTAAATATTTTTTTGATTTATTTTTGAAACACGCACGGATTTTTGCGAATTTTGTTTTCAGCTGCGCTCAAAACAGCAATTAGCATCGGGGGTTTGATGTGGTGTTTTAAAATGATTGCGACTCACCCTATGCATTTTGGTGAAATATTGGCTATAATAATTAAGTTGTAGGATTGTAAGATTTGCTAGGTGGGGATCAATGAGAGGAAATTCGGGGCTTCTTTGGCCAACTATGGCGGACAGCGGGTGCGTGACTTTGTATGCCCGCTGAATTTTGATAATTTTGATATTTGTGAGTAATATTTTATTTTGATTTGATTTGAATAAAGTGGATTTGATGCGTGTGCATTATTTCGTTGTTATTTTGGAAACATAATTTTGAGATTTGAAGTTAATTTGGATTATTTGATGGTTTGCTACCGAACGGTAGTGTATCGACTTGGTTTGATTTGGATGATTAAATTTTGGAAAAAAGAATATTTCGAATAATAAATTCGATTTGGATACTTGAAATTGAAAAATTAATTTTGCATTTGTAGGAACGAATGTCGATAGTGATAAGCAGGCGATTTAGATAAACGTTAAAGTTAAAAGTATGAGCCCAATAACAATTTAATATTTGCATTACATTGAACTTAAATTGTATTTTACATTGTGAATTGGTTATTTTTGGAGAAGCATTTTTCTTCCGTAGTTAATGAGGGCTTACATGTGAACTCACCCCTGACGATACTTGCACGACGACTGAACCAGCTAGCCGTGGTAATTTTTTTGGTTTGTGGTGAAAATAAGAATTATAAAATTTCACATCATTTCAATATATCGTTGACCCTCCATATTAATTAGTAAAATATAGTTGAGTTAGGGATCAGTATTAAAACAATAAAATTGTCCGACGTTTCGGGTCTTTATTGACCGATTATCAAGGCTATACAAAAAAATACAAATAATTAAAAACTTATATAAATTACAAAAATGAAAAATAATAAAAATATAAAAGTATAGAAATACAGAATTAAAAAATTACAAATTTTAGTTTAATAAAATTTATATATAAAATATAATTTATATTTTATATAAATCCTTATTAAAAATTTTTTCAATATCGTTATCATTAAAACGTGTTGTAATAATACTATCTCTTAAATTTCGCCCTGCTAACAGATCTTCATTGATTCCATTATTTAGATCAACATGCTCATTAATCTTATGTTCAAATTTACTGGTGTGCAAATTTTAGCAATGCATACCACACCGCAGTAAACGTTTACACATGCATTTTTTTACTGGCGTGCCATCGACGACTGGCGCTACTAAATCATTGCATGTGTAAATGCAGCATAAGTTATTCTTACAAGCATACAAAATAGATATCTTACTAATTTCAGAAACACACTTTACCGCAGAAAGTCATCTCAAAATACCTAATTTCTTAATTTACAGCACTTGTCACCCAAAAGGAAGAGCATGCGGTCGCACGGCAGTAATTGTCAGAAAGAACATTAAATTGGCACCCTGACCATTTCCGCAATTTATTGCCCACCTATTATTATTCATTATTGTAACGGGCTGTGGTACTAACTCCACTGTATTGAAGCTTAAGCTTATTGTACACCCCTTCACGGAGTGTTGATACTCGCAGGAAAGACGAGCTGAGATATTCCGTGGGTTTGTCATTCAGACACGGAACTATCGCTCGTTACTCAACCAGCGATCATATCAAACCACTACCGTGGACTTTCCATAGCCCATAGATCGATATTGGGCCTATTTAGATCGCAGCAGTGTGGCGTGGACATGATCGAGTAGCGAACCGCGGTCTACCGCGTCCTAGCATGATGATTTAAGCATTGCGCCACACTGCTGGTCTATTGCCCACCTAAGCACAACAAAAAACAGCAGCATGAGCACTTTTTTAGCAAGTTTATCGCTAATGGTGATTTTAACGTCAAGAATATTCATTAGGGCTCCAGATGCACAACTACCTTCTTCTTCTTAGAGTGCCTTCTCCTCATAGGTGGTTGGCTACCATGGTGCTGTATTCCTCTCTGTTCTTCGCAAGTCTTATTAATGTTGCGGCGTCCCGAATATTGAACCATTGCCTCAGGTTTTTTAGCCATGATTGTCTTTTTCTTCCGAGACCTCGCTTGTCCTCTATTTTCCCTTCCATAATCAGCTGCAGAAGAGCGTACTTTTCATTTCTGAAGATATGCCCAAAGTAAGCAGCCTTTCTTCTTTTGATAGTGGTGAGGATTTCTCGATCTTTATGCATGCGGCGTAAAACCTCTTAGTTCGTGATATGCTCAATCCAAGGAATTCTGAGCATTCTTCGATACATCCACATCTCGAAAGCCTCCAGTTTATTAATGGGTGAAACCTTTAATGTCCATCCGTCAACGCCATAGAAAAGTATCGATAGGATATAGCACTTTGCGACGCGCCAACGGGTTTTCAGATCTAATTCTCTAAGGTCTTCATCTTAAAAAATGAATTGCGTGCTATCTCTATTGGCTTCCTGATCTCAACATCGGGATTCCAATCTTCGTGTAACCAACAGCCCAAGTACTTGATCTTATCCACTCTCTCAAGTCGATCACCCCCTACATTAATATTTATGTTGTTAATTGGTCTCTTTGATATAACCATTACTTTGATTTTTTGCTTGTTTATGCTGAGACCGTATGCGTTGCTTGTTTCATTTATTTTCTTTATCAATATTTGCAAACCTTCAGGGGTGTCGGAAAGTATGAGGGTGTCATCTGCGTATAGGATATTATTGATAATTCTTCCGTTCACCTTAATTCCATGTTGCGCCTCTTCCAGAGCTTCCTCAAAAATGGTTTCCAAGTACAAATTGAAAAGGAGCATTTAGAGAACATAACCCTGTCGAACTCCCCTCTGGATATTTATGTCTTCGGTTGTAGCGTCTCCGAATATGAGTTGAGCCGATTGATACCAGTACAGGTTTTGAATGATGTTAATATCTTTGCTGTCTAGACCTATTCTCCATATCAGGTTCATCAGTACGTTGTGTCTCACTTTGTCGAAGGATTTCTCGTAGTCGATAAAGCAGGTAAATACTGGCCGTTGTTGATCGAGGCATTTCTGTGCTAGGACTTGAATAGAGAACAGGAATTCTCTCGTTCCTAGACCGTTTCTGAAGCCAAACTGGGTATCTCCCATTGTTTCCTCAATTTTTCGCCATAAGCGCCCGTGTATTATTATTAGAAAGAATTTTAATGCGTGACTCATGAGACTAATCAATCTATAGTCGCTACAGTGTCTTGCGTTCACCTTTTTGGGCAGTGTGATAAATGTTGATTTCAGCTATTCCGTTGTTAAGTATAACGTATTGTAAATATGGTTGTAAAAATTCAGCAAGGTGTCGTTATTTTCTATGTCAATTAGTTCGAGAAGTTCTGCATTGATATTATCTGGCCCTGTGGATTTATTCGATTTTGTCTGATTCAGTGCTCTATTTAGTTCTTCTCGCAGTGTATTTGGACCCTCTAGAGTGCGAGTGGTTCCTTCGTCAATTGGTTGCCGGTCATCGTCAAATAAGTCACAACTACCAAAGGTAGAGAATTGTAAGCAACAATGATGAGCAATAGAATGTCAAGCCTTTCAACAGGACAACCCACATATTGCCCAAGCGATCAAGCAAAAGTACCCGATTTAATTGATTTATACATGATAAAAGGCATAAATATCAAACAATGTAAAGTTGAGTCGTCACTGGATTTATTATCCGTCCTACTAACACTGCATTCAAAGAACTTGCTAAAACATAAACAACCAACATTATGCAATAAGAAGACTACAACCGACAATACCGATTCATCGGACGACGGTACCACACACCACGTGGAAAATACTAGAGAGGCTTCTGCCTTGGCTGACAAGGCGGAGTTATTCAATAAAATAGTCTACACTTCAGGTAGACCCCAAAACAATCAAAAGATAGAGGATACCGAGGCCTCAATCGATTCTCTTCAAGAATCACAAGATGTCGCAGGTGTCGTCGCTCACGGTAGCTGCGAAGTCCGTAATTTTACTACAGATAGATTGATTGTAAATGGTGTAACATGGAATTTTCATAAAGAAATAATAATAAAATTTTATGGCGAGAAAATAATGATTTCCGATACCACAATAACAAGGTGGGTGATCAGGTAGATGGAATACAAACAATTTTAATTTATAGTTAAAAAGTTAAAAACAAAATAAAAAACAACAATATAAACTGAACTTATAGAACTGGGGGACGAAATATTATATTGTTACGAAAGAACGTCTAATTATTTTTTGATGACTAATGTATGACGTCATATATGATGAGTCATGCATGATGACAGCATTAGTCATTCAAATATGCCTGAATTCACGATCTAGAAAACGTACAGAAGGAATAGAAATTCCTGGAGGGTTATGGAATTCTGGAAGGCTGCATTTAAGTATAATTAAGTATAGTATATTTCAATATAGTATAGTATAATATAGTATATTTAAGTATAAATGCAGCGCGATTTCTAGTGACGTATCAATTCCAATTTGAACGCGCGAGTATTAAGATAAATCAAGTGAACATAAATAGTGAAGTGATAAACGATACACCGAGTGTTTAAATAAATCCGGACTTAGTGTTAAATAAATTATAGTGTAAATAAATAGTGTTAGTGTTAATCTTAGTTATTGTTATAAACCGTATTTGTAAATATTTGTATTAGTCCTTTTAGAAATAAATAAACGTTTTAATTTTTGTTACATTGGTGTCAGGTATGGGGTTTAACGCGTAAAGGGCTAAAAGACAGTAGTGATTAACTAGTTTGTATTCGCGAGTGAATGCCGGTTACCCGGTCACAAAGTGCTAAAATGGCGACAGAAATACTTCAACTTTTAAGAGACAATTCGGAAACTCTAAAAAAAATGGAAGTAATTTCTCAAGAAATTAGAGATAATTTAAAAGAATTGGATAAAAAATTGTTAAATAACCCTAAGATTCTAGAACAAAAAATGGAAAAAAAATCCAAGGCTCTAGAAGGAAAAATGGTAGGAAACGTTAAGAAATTAGACGAGAGAATAAAACTTATCGAGACAATAATAAATGGAAGCAACTTCCCGGATGAAGAAACAACAACTACAGTAATAAATCCGACAGCGATGGTAAAATCGGACAATGAAGTCAAGCTTGCCACTATAAAAGTAAAACCACCAACGTTTGATGGAAAAGTACCCTGGTCAACTTACCATAAACAGTTTGAAGCGGCAGCCAGTGCCGATAGATGGAACGACTCGGAGAAAGCTATCGACTTTGATGGAAAGTCGTCGCTTTACGGTGAGAAGCACTCAACATCCTGCAGACCATCCTAGATTGTTGACAACAAGAATATGGGCAGTTAATATTGCGGCTAGAAAAACGATATGGAAACGGCCATCTTCAGCAGGTTTATCACGCACAAGTGAAAAACCGTTGTCAGAAATCTGCTGAGAACCTTCAAGAGTTTGAACTGATATTGCACGATTGGTAAAGCTAGCCTACCCTACAGCGCCGGATACTTTCTTCGAGCAATTGGCAGTGCAAACCTTCATAGATGGAATTAGAGACAGTGAAATGCAGCAGGCGCTAAGGCTAGCTCGGCACAGTAGGCTAGATGACGCATTGGCGTATGCGTTGGAATTCGAGACGGCGAAGCAGTTGTCTCAACGAGAGAATCACAGAGTTCGATGTGTCACGGAAAAACCGGAACAAAGTTTGGCAAAATCCGGAGAAATTTTAGAAGTACTCCGCCGTATCCTTCGTAATCGTCCATCGCAAGGAAGAGGACCTAGGCATTGGAACCGCGTTGGATTGGGTCACATAGGGCCGCTGCCCCAAGGCAAGAAAAACAACGAAGAAAGCAGCCGAAAAAGTAGAATGGGTTGACCAAAAAGGGCAAAAGCCGACCTCTACTAACAGTGCCTCGGAGATAACCATCCGTGCTGCATCACCAGCTAATGTGATAAACAGTAGTTATGTCGTTAGTAAAATCAATAAAAAAGTAAATCTTCTCCGAAGAACTACAGTAAGCGATGATAATTGGCAACCTGAACAGCTACTTCGGGAGCAAGAAAACGATCCCCACCTGAAAGTTATTTTGAACTGGAAAGTTGAAAGACAAAGGCCAACTTGGGAAAAAGTAAGCGCCTTGAATAGTAACGTCAAAGCGTATTGGGCCCAATGGGACTCTTTGACATTAAAAGATGGACTTCTGAAGCGATCCCTGGAGAACGATAATGGCACTTAGTGTAAACTTCAGTTGGTAGTGCCGAGAAGCCGAGTGTCGGAAGTGTTGCAGCATTTGCATGATGGAACTTCGGGAGGACACTTCGGCATAAAGAAGACCATGGGAAAAGTTAGGGAAAGGTTCTACTGGGTGAACTGCAAAGAAGACGTCAAGGAGTGGTGCCGTAAGTGCACGCTGTGTGCGTCAAAAAACGGACCATTGGGAAGGCGCAAGGCTCCTATGAGACAGTATAATGTGGGAAGTCCATTTGAGAGAGTGGCAATCGACATCGCGGATCCATTCCCTGAAACAGACGGCGGCAACAAGTACATTTTGGTAGCAATGGATTATTTTACTAAATGGACTGAGGCCTATGCGATACCTAATACCAAGAGGCTGTTACTGTCGCGGATGTAATTGTGAAAGAGCTCTTTTGCCGATTTGAAGTTCCTCTAGAGCTGCACTCCGACCAAGGTTGAAATTTTGAGTTGGCGTTATTCCAGAATGTCTGTCGCATGCTGGGCATTAAGAAGATCACAAAAACACCTCTTCATCCTCAATCAGATGGCATGGTCGAACGAATGAATCGAACATTGGGAATCGAACTCGCTAAGGTTGTCTCAGAACATCAACGGGACTGGGATCAACATTTACATCTGTTCCTGATGAGTTACCGGTCATGCGTTAACGAAACCACTGGACAAACGCCAGCTTGTTTAATGTTTGGACGTGAAGTACGCTTGCCATGCAATCTTCAGTTTGGGAGCAAACCTGGAGAAGAAGTTGCTGGGGATGACTACGTCGACAAATTGAAGAAGATGCACGACATTCATAACGCCGTACGGAAGAATATTCAGTTGGCCAGCGATCGGATAAAAACCCAGTATGACGTGAAGGCAAAAGGTGGTTTTCAGCCTGGTGATTTGATGTGGCTCCATAATCCACAAAGGAAGCGTAGATTGTCACCAAAACTGCAAAGACAGTGGGAAGGACCATATGAAATAGTTATCCAAATCAACGACGTCATATATCGAATCCGAAAACCACCAAGAGGCAAGCCAAAAGTGGTTCACGTCAACCGATTAGCCCCGTATGCCGGCGAAAACAACAGCGAGTCCGAGGAAGATGCCGAAATAAGAAAAATAACCAACAGATCTGGAAGCCATTCCCAAGAAACAAACTTTGAGAAGTTTATGTCCACCTACAAAGGTACCGCCAAAGCAAGATTTGGAGTTACAACTGAAGCGCAACAAGATCTTTTCGACGTACCAAAGGACTACTCCCTCGCGCACTGCGTGGCCCAAGATCTTCGTATGTATCGTAGAATCGCCGTTGTATTCAAAAAGAAGTTTGGACGTTTGGATGAGCTTCAATCACAGCACTTGCTGTCGGTAAAATTCCGAAGCTACGTGACCAACAACGATCTATTTACTACTTAGTAACCAAGAGGTTTTCTCATCAAAAACCCGCCTAAAGACCTATGGAAGACTTTGTTGGAGCTTCGCAGGGATATGATAAGCCGTGACATCAAGAAGCTGGCGGTGCCCAAGCATGGCTGCGCTTTAGACCAATTGGACTAGAGGACTGTCCGTAACATGCTAGAGATCGTGTTCCAAGGAACGGAAGTTCAAGTATTGGTCTGCAGTAAAATCCAAGCAGTACACCAAAAGAGCAGAAGAGTGTCGACTGTCATTTCTACCGCCAAGAAGTATATAGAAATGGGAACAATTGCCGCTACCGCCACGATCCCTTCTATAGATGTCAAGTCTCCGCTGTCCTGGGACAGAACAGATTTAAGGAGGGGGCAGTGTTACGAAAGAACGTCTAATTATTTTTTGATGAATAATGTATGACGTCATGTATGATGAGTCATGCATGATGACAGCATTAGTCATTCAAATATGGCTGAATTCACGATCTAGAAAACGTACAGAAGGAATAAAAATTCCTGGAGGGTTATGAAATTTTCTGGAAGACTGCATTTAAGTATAAATGCAGCGCGATTTCTAGTGACGAATCAATTCCAGTTTGAACTTGCGAGTATTAACATAAATCAAGTGAACATAAATAGTGAAGTGATAAACGATATACCAAGTGTTTAAATAAATCCGGACTTAGTGTTAAATAAATTATAGTGTAAATAAATAGTGTTAGTGTTAATCTTAGTTATTGTTATAAATCGTATTTGTAAATATTTGTATTAGCCCTTTTAGAAATAAATAAACGTTTTAATTTTTGTTACAATAAGAAAGAATGTATGAGTTAAGACTAAATGTGTGGAAGAAGGAAAAAATGTCAAAAGACTAGAGTACACCGAGAGAAAAAAGTTGGTAAATTGAACGAAATTTAATGTTGAATATTTTCTTGTTGAATTAATAAAAAATTCGTTATCAGTTTTATTTCCCCCTCAATGTTAAGGTTCAAGTACAGAACCCCGAGGAACGCCACACTTCGTTTCACTATAGCCGGATGAAAGCTCAGCCATTCGAACAAACTGTCTCTTGTCGCCAAGGTACGAGCGGAACCAATCCAAAGGAGTCCCACGAATTCCATAATACTCCAATTTTTTTATTAGGATGTCATGATTGATATAATCAAATGCCTTGGCAAAATCCCAGAATATAGTCACTGTATTGAGTTTTCTATTCAAACCGGAATAGATTTTGTTCAAAGCAAAGAGTCGACTGCTTATGATTTCAAATTTTGATAGAAAAGATAATAATCTGGATTTCATTAATTTCTCAATAATTTTTGACAAGGTAGGGACTAATGCGATGGGCCTGTAGTTAGATTCGCTGTCTCTATCACCACCCTTGTGCAATGGAATAATTACCACTCCTAAAAGTGTCGTTAATCATTAATGAAGTCAGCACTGAGGTTGCTTCATCTGGAAGATTGGTAAATGCCTTAATCAAAAGACCTTCTTCACCACACGATGATTTATTCTTAATTTCTGCAATTGTCTGTAACAATTCATTGCTATCTAGTGGGCGCAAGAAGAAGCTGTGAATATTTTTGCTGGAAGCAGGAAGAAATATGAGAGGATCTGTTTTTGTAGTAATATTGGACGTTAGATTTTTAGCTATATTAACAAAATGATTATTTAGAACATCCGGGCTTGGGATAATTACATCATGAGTACGCGATTTAAAATTCTTTCTCAAGTCGTTAACAATTAATAGACCAAGTCTCCCTAGAAGCACTGTAAGTATTCATAATCCTATTCCGATAGTACGACATTTTTGCTACCTTAATGGTGTTTAAGTAAATTTTCCTATATAATCTAAAATAATTTAAAAATGAAGGACTGTCTGTAAATTTTTTTTACATTGAGAATGCATTTAATTCACATTTCCAACATTACGATTTAATAATATCGTAAGTTAAATCAAAAACCTAAAATGATTCAAACAATCGAATGCATTGATTAATCAAATGTAAAAAGGTGGTTGTTACAACATACCTACTTGGTTATTTCGGCAAGTAGAACTTTGAATTAAAGTTTTTGGTAAGCTAGATTAACGTAACCTAAAGCTTTAGTATAGAAAATGTTGATGTAATTAAAAAACAAGAATGTTCAAAAAATACTCATCAAGTTAAAATAATGCAAAAAAGTTAACATTTGTTTTGCACTAGTTTAATGCACGTTTTGCATTCGCTACCCGTGATGCAAAACATTTGTCGATTGAATCGTTTATCGTTTGATTACACAGTTTTTTTTCTCTGGGTGTACAGCGAGTGTTTTACCATCCGCAAGAAAGACAATAAACAGTATGACAGTTGTTACTTTTAGTATTTGTAAATTAATCTAATCAATTTTATTTACTTCAGGTCCTCACGACCATCATATGGGGACGATGCTATAAGCTACGTGCAACTGAAACGTGAAGGAAAAAATTGTATTGTGAAATGTAAAATTTGCCCAGAACACAAAGTCCATGCGAAATTGTATGCAGTTACATTGACTGTTGATGAAGATGAAGAAAAAGTAATAACAGTTCAATGCCACGATTGTGCTGCTGCTCAAGGAGGCTGCAAGCATGCTATAGCGCTCCTTATGTGGGTTCATCGCAGGAGTGAAGAACCATCTTGTACAGAAGTACAGTGTTACTGGCGGAAATCTAAATTATCTAGAGTTGGCACTACCCTGAAATTTATTACAGCAAAGGACTTGTCAAATGGTAGTTCTATGATACCATCTAATCCTACAGTGCTAGAAAAATTTTTAGAAGGCAATAAAAGAAAACTTAGTAACTGTGAATTACTGAAGTATCAACCAGGCTATATTTGTAATAACGACTTACTTAGTGCATCAATGCACCAACTTGTGTTGAAGTATAGAGAAAAATGCTGTGAAATATTTATAGATAAAATAAATTTGAGTGATGAAATTATAAATAAAATTGAAAATGAGACCAGAGACCAATATAAAAATAAACTTTGGTACGAATTAAGATATGGCCGGATTACAGCATCCAAGGCTTATGAAGTCAGTGGGTGCCAAAAAAGTGATGGGACACTGATATCACTCATCATGGGAGGAGAAATTCCAGACACACCAGCCATAAAACGTGGTAGAAACTTACAGCTGTATTCATAAAAATATTGTAAAACATCCTTTAACATCCTCCACATAGCAGTCAGCAGTCGAAGAGAACGAACGTGTTTGAGGTTATGTCTCATATTTCGTAAGTAATCAAATTTATATATATAAACATGGCAAATTGCTTGACTTTGGTCGAAAGCGATCGTATTAAACTCACAAATGAACTAAAAAAACTGAAAAAGGACGAACTAATAGAAATAATCGTGACGGGTAAGTTACCTACACATTTGAATGACATTAAATTCGACGAGGTAAACTTCACAATCAACGTAAATGATGAAAAAAATGACAATTTCAAGTTCATGGACATGTCCAGAGATCTGATAACTAGTCTGAAACAGCAAATTTGTACACTAAAAGAATCTATCGATGATAAAAATACGATCATTGAACTTCTAAGACCGAAAATTACAGTACCGAAACAACACGTGGTAGGAACAAATATTCGCAAAGGTGTAGCGCAAGCCTTACAATCAAATGAACTAATCAACACAACAAGTAGTTTAAATGATTTTACCAACATTAGGACTAAAACCACAAAACCGATTTTAAATACCGAAGTACATCAGTTATCAACTGCGCCAAAGGAAGGTAATATTTTAAATATTAACTTAAATAATGGCAGTGATCTTAACGATCTTAACGATGAAGAGAAAACCTTTACCGAGGTGATCAACAAAAAGAAAAAGAAAAAGAAAAGTAGCCAACCAAGGGCAAGTATAAATAATGTTTCAAATAATTTCAAAACCTCAAATGTGGATAGTAGATTTAGGAAAACGGTTTTAGGCTCGTCAGAAGGTACCTCGGAATTCCAAGGAATCACAAAAAAATGCTGGTTCTACGTTAGTCGTGTTGCTTCTAGTGTATCGGAAGAAACTATTATATCGCACATGAAGTCAAAACATCCGTCACACAACTTCTCATGTTCTCAGCTAAGTTCATATGACAACAGTGCCTCTTTTAAAATTGGCGCCGACTTTACATTACATGACTCGTTAATTGCCTCTGAATTTTGGCCCAGAGGCGTGAAGGTTCGACGTTTTGATTTTTTTCGAGGCCCAAGAAAAGTTGGCCTACAACCTACTCAATGAGTCAAAAGTTTTGTGAACACAACATATAAAAATAACAACTCAAATCAAAGTATAAATTATATAAGAAAAACAAAAAACGTGGAATGGAATATACTACATCAAAATATATGCTCTATTGGAAATAAGGTGGGAGAAATCGAGGTTTTCCTGAAATGTAAAAATACCCCAAGATATAATGTACTGTGTTTCACCGAACACTTTTTAATCAACGATGAAGCTTCTTTATTAAGAATTGAAGAATACAATGTTGCTTCCCATTTCTCACGAAAGACAAGGAAACATGGCGGTGCTATAATCTTATGCAAAAACAATATCGCATATAAGAGACTTGAAAATTTAATGGCGTTCTCGCACGAAATGCATCTTGAAATAGCTGCAATTGAAGTGGTGGAAATTAAAATGATTGTGGTGACTATTTACAGACCACCAGCAGGTGACTTTAATTTATTTCTGAATTATTTTAGTAAACTGCTCGATGCTCTGGCTGTAAAACAAAAGTACACCACTATAATTGGTGACTTTAACATCCATTTCGATCAAGAGTGCACTCAAAGAAATGAATTTTTGGATATCTCGAGATCCTATGGTTTTACCCAGGAAGTTCAAAACAGTACTAGGGAAAATTCATGCCTAGATAATATTTTTGTGAATTTTAATGGCCAAATGAGTTTTTCCACAAACGTACGAGACCTAAAACTGAGTGATCACTGTGCCGTCGAATTAAACTTTAAAGTCAACAAGAAAAATTATACAAAGAAGGAAACAATGCAGCGACCTATAACACAAAAAGGTCTAAATACTATGTACAACTTACTAGACGAACAAGATTGGAGTTTTATTAACCCAACATCAAACGCAGAAAATAACTTTAAACAATTTCATGACATATTAGTGAACACATTTGAATCAGCATTCCCGTTGGTAATAATGAAAAGAAACAAACAAAAAAATATCCCCTGGTTCACAGAAGACTTGCAGAAAATGCGGAAGGAATACATGCATTTGTCAAACAAAAAAGGTGTGGATAGATCGCCAAATCAAGAAGAAAATCTAAAACGATACAGACAAAAATTTAGGTTGAAATCAAAAATGCAAAAATGAAGGCAAACACGAAACATATAATGAAGGCTGATAACAAAATCAAAGCATCTTGGGAAATCATAAACGACTACAGAAAAAAGAAAACGGAGCCTGGTGAAAAAACTACCATGAAAACTGATGATCTCAATAACCATTTTGTAAATATAGCAAATGATATTATCGCATCTATGGACAAGCCCTGCATAGTGAGCGCAAATATTAATAGCACAAAAACATCGTTCAATTTTAAAGAAGTATCACAAAACGAAGTAAGGGATGCAGTAAATAAACTAAAAAGCAAAAACAGTAAAGACATATACGGTATAAACGGTAAACTCATAAAAAACTTTGTGAACCAATTAGTAAATCCGCTTACAAAACTGTATAATGCCTGTATTAGAGAACAGATCTATCCTACATGTTTAAAAATAACAAAGGTAATACCACTTTTTAAAAAAGGTGATAGGTCAGATCCAAACAACTACAGACCGATCTCGCTGATTCCGATAATATCGAAGATTTTCGAATATCTTCTTGAGAATCAATTAAGGAAATATTTAGAAAACAATAATATACTAAACGAGTGCCAGTTTGGGTTCAGAAAAAATAAATCCACGACCGATGCGATAAATGCTCTAATGGAATACGTGATCAGAGGATTTGAAGACGGAGAATATGTTGGAGCCACTTTTTGTGACCTTTCAAAAGCTTTTGATTGTATACTACATGAACTGCTATATCACAAATTAGAACGTTGTGGTCTAAATGAAGAAGCGACAAACCTACTAAGAAGTTACCTAACGGATAGATTTCAAAGAACCTCATACGAAGGTAAACTCTCCGAGCAAAAACCAATAACAAACGGAGTACCGCAAGGTTCCATATTAGGTCCTTTGCTATTTTTAATATATATAAATGACATAAACAAAGATGTTACCCTGGATATAAATGATGACAAAATAATTTTATTTGCTGACGATACAACCAAACTGACCAAGGACAAAATTTTCCATACATTAATAGAAAAAACAGAAATAAACATAAATACTCTTAGTAAGTGGTTCGAATCAAATCAACTATTACTAAACAGAGAAAAGACCCAAACCATGATTTTTTCATTAAGCAAACACAACCCTTATTCCAATCCAAACAGTGTAAATTTTCTAGGTGTAGCTTTGGACCCCACCTTAAATTTTAATACGCATGTGGAAAATATGAGTCGTAAAATATGCCAAAATATGTATGTACTTAGGAATCTGATAAATCGAGTTGAGAAAACAATATGTCTGACAGCTTTTCATGCGTTGATACAATCCATCGCAAACTATGCTTTATTAGTATGGGGTCATTCCAGTCATATGAAAAGAATTTTCAAATTACAGCGTCGAGCCATAAGAATATTGGAAAATATGGGCTACCGTGAGGATGTTCGGGACAAATATAGACAACTAAACATTCTAACTATTCCAGCATGCTATATATTGGAATGTTTAATGTATGCAAAGAAAAACATACACAGATATAACCTCATAAACACAACACATGCACACAATACAAGAAATAACAGGAACATTCAAAACGCATACCTAAGACTATCAAAGTCAAGAAATTCGACACTGCACTATGCTCCGAAACTATTTAATAAATTACCACTAACTGTTCGATCTCTGGATGAAAATACATTCAAAAAGCTAGTGCGAAGATACCTAATAAACGAGGTATTTTACAAGGTAGAAGACTTCCTAGAAATTCCTACAACAAGCGATGACTGGATTTCGCACATACGGTTGAGATGAAAAACAGCGTAAATGCTGATCTCCGCCATTTTCACAAATCAACATGTTTTTCCAAATTTTCTGTACTTTGCAATAATGTTTTTTTGTTAAATAAAGTTTATTCTATTCTATTCTATTCTATTCTATTCTAAACCTATTTTATTTAAAACGTGCTTTAAGGCTTAGAGGGCGTTTTAATTTTTGTTCCTTCATAAGTGGGTCGTAATCCTTCTTTAACTAAAGTGGTGTTTAAATACCTATTCAAGTGAATTTGGTGTAATTGAGTTGGTATCTTCGAAGTATATGAACTATTATATTTATATATGTCATTATATCTGAACTAACTAACCTAAAAATTGTTTTATGCTGTTTATTATTGTGTTTGTGTTACAAAATTATATTATCATTTAAAGAAGAAAATAAGAAGTGAAAATTGGCTTGAGGAAGATAAGGTTTGTAACAATTTGAATGTTTTTAAAATAACTTATATTATCATTTTTAGCGATTGCTTCAAGAATTGGTTAAAGAAAGGGTTCACACAATCGAAAACAAAAATACCGACAGCAACACCAACCAGCAGAAAAAAAAGTGTTGGAATGGTTTGTTGGATAGGTAATTTTAGTATTATATATTTTAATTAATAAATTAATTTTTTAACTTGTGAAATATAATTAAATAATCTTGAAATAAACAAGTTAATAAAACGTTTAAATCTCTATAAAAACATTATTATTAAACGTTTTATTAACTTGTTTATTTCAAGATTATTTAATTATATTTTAATTAATAACTTAAATTTGTTATGTGTTTTTTAGTGTCAATTCATTGTGTACGGGAAAAATGCGAAGTGTTGCCCAACTGAAAACGCAATGGGGCTCTTTGAAATTAATTGAGAAGAAAAAAATAGCCTCCGAGCGTCGGGAGTTGATTAAAACTGGTGGCGGACCTCAAGAACCAATTGCTATAACTTGCCATAATGACATAAGGGCATGGCTCCCCGACGAGTTTGTAGTGGACGTCAACGAATTTGACTCAGATACAATTAATATAAATAAGGTACATACATTTTTTAAGGTATAAATTATAAATGTTGAGAATTGATTTTATTTCAGATTGTAGAAAAAGAGACCAGTGAGGCAGCGTATGTTTCCCCGGAATCAAACAAATTGTCGTCCTTAAATAACGAAGTGATGATGGCAGATGTAGATGGGGCATTTGAAGCGGTTACCGAAAGAAATGAAACCAAAGGTGTCAGGCGAAAGTTACTATTTGACAATTCTCGTAGCACAAATAAAAGAAAAAAGAGGAAGGTAATAAAAATAATTGTAAAAGTTTTGTCTATCGTAATGTGGAATAAATTTTTTCTAGATCTCAACTACAACAGATATAACTACTAAAGAAATTTTAGCTATATCTTCTGCCCAAGTAGAGTGCAGAAAATCTTTGCATGCTATTTAGATGGAAGTGGAAAATTTACGAAAGGAAAACAATATTAAAAAAAAAACACATACTTGAAGTAGAAAAAGAAAATTCCATTAAAAAAAATCTCATTCTGGAAGTAAAAGGTAGAGCAATGGAGGTCAAGGAAAAAGCTATACAAGCTAAGTACCAGTATTATAAAAACAAAATTTTACTATTAGGTAAGTTTATAATTAAAAGTTGTTTGCTATAAAATTTTGCAATATGATTTGATTACATCTTCTTCCACGTTGCTGGTTTTCCATTTCTCGTCTTTCTGTGAGGTGGCCGAGCTTGCCTTGTTGTTTTTTCTGGGTTTGGTGTACAGAAATTAAAATTGAAAATCTTTATAATAAAATTTATTTTCTACTCTACATTAATGTTCCATTTCGTATCATGGATAGATATCAACTGCCCGCTCCTGTCTCGCCTTTTGCTTGCGAGCATCCGGTCGTTATCTTAGAATGTCCTTTCTTACTAGGAGTTCATCACATTTCCCCCCTAAACTTAAAAGTTAAAACAATGATTTAATCTTTTGAAAAGCTAAATTAAATTAGAATACATATAATTGCATATTATGATTATACGATTAAAAATTTTATACATTTGATTAAAAAATTCGGCTATTACGCCTATTATGTAAAGGATCTCGAGCCTGTACATGTGGAACTGTTGGAACTTCGGATAATTCTAAATCATCTGGTATAGATGGAGACATTGACCTATCTCGATTGACATTTCTATTATTAAAAGTAATACAAAGATTAGGAAGATTTCCACAAGTGCAAGACTTCTTTCCTCTACATCGACAATAAATTTTATAAACAATTCCTATAACTATTAAAATACATATAAAATAAGCAAAATAATACATGAAGGATTTCGAACGATTATTGCTAGAAGTTTGTAAAATTTGATCAGCTAATTCGTCAATTTTCGACAATATATTATAACTTGCTAAATTTAATTCATCTAAATGAAGAGATGTTACCTTATATCCCTTACTTAATTTTAATTCAGAAATATTAATTTGATTTTTATAATTAATTTCACAACAATCTAAATCTATATTAAAGTTTGGAATGAAATCCATAAAAGAAGTTGAAATAAATTCTTGACTAGGAGTCAATAAAATTGTACTTGTAAAACCCTTACAATCATTATCAAGTTTTATTATACCTGAATCTGTTAAAAGAACATCGACCGGTATCTTTGAATTTTTACAATTTATTACTAAATTTTCGCTACCAATCGGAATAATGTATATCCACCGATTGTTGGTTTTCAATTGATAAAAAATTGGTGAATATAGTTCAATTATTCTGGTATCACATGAATCCGGCACCTTTTGTGCATGGTTAAACAAAGAAATTTCACAATTATTTAAAGTATTAGTTACAAATGTTGGTTTTGTTTGAATACATATTAATTTGCTAAGATCGAGTCTTTTGCAATTTGAAAATTCTAAATCACTTAAAGTAAAATAATGTTGCTTGGTTTCACTCACTGCCAAATAATTATTGGCTGGTTGAACGAACAAATATTTGTTTTCACTTTTCACTAACACTGGTAGTGGTATAAGATGGTGTGCTGAAAATATGCGTTGTTCCACCAATGCAATGGTAAAGAAATAGCATACGTTAATTTTGAGTTGAAATAAAACACTACTAATTTAACAATTTTCATAATAGTATGTACATTATTAATGTCTAATGGTACAACAAAATCAGTTCCACTGGGTAAATAATTTCGCACCTTTTGCAATTCATCTAAAATTTGAATAGGATTTATAATTTTTGGATGAAGAATTCCCTTTTGAGCAAATAAAATAGCATTTGTTATTGAATCTAATTCGTTTTGGTATTGCTGTGCTAAAAATATTAATAAATTTAAGTGTTCGTCTATAACTTGTCTAGTTTCTAGCACCGATAAGGTTTTCGTTTCCGCGTTTACAAATTTTTCAATTTTTTGTAAATTTTTATTTAATAATTGCTCATTTTTATTAAGTGAAGTAATAGTTTCGTTAAAATTTTTGATAGTAGTTTGCACAATACTGGATTGTTGCTTGATTAAAGAAATTTGAGTTTTTTCATCATTATTGAAAGAATTAATTTTTTCGTCATAATATTTTGCATCGTCAGCATCCATAGTGCCGAATAGAATTTTTGCTCCTTGGCCAATAATATTAATCCATCCACGTTTCCTTCGTGAATGATCCTTGTGACCAACAATTATGCTTAAAATATTTTTGTCAACTTCGATTTGTTGAATATAATAGTTTAATAACTTTAGTTGCTTTTCGCACATAGTAAAATTAATGAAAAAGTTGTTATAACCAAAATTTGGATGACCACAATAACTTTGGGTTGTAATTACATATGTTTTTAAAGTGATAAATTTTTCAAAGAGTATGTTAATATCTAAATAAGTAATTAGCTTCCATTCTTGGTTGCTCAAAACTAAATTTCCAATTTGTTCAAAATATATATTCCAGGTGTAAATTTGAATTTCGTTTCGTTATAAACTTCATGAGTGGAGACGATGATACTTCGAGAAAGAAGAATTGTTATTCTGAAACAAGAGAAACATACGGTTTCAGACGGTTTGCATGAACAACCTTGTTTTGATTTTTTATCTGAATAGTGAAATTGCAATTTGATGGTTTTGAAATAATTTTGTAAGGCCCTAGATAATATTGATCTAATTTTTTAGATCTACCCTTTGCAGCAGCTTCGTTTGTTAACAAAACTAGGTCTCCAAATTTTAAATTCGTGTTGAATTAATTTTTTATCATAATATTTTTTGTAATTTTCCTTACAGCGTAGGAGGTTGTTTCGCGCGACTTGATTTGAAGTTTGTAATTTAGTACGTAAATCTATAATGTAGTCGTCGTAACTATAAGAAAATTTAGGATTCTGTGATAAATTGGATGGAAGTGTAGCTTTCTTCCCGTATATAAGTTCGAAGGGAGTAAAATTTGTTGCAGAATGAGGACTGGTATTGTAAGAGAACATTGCAAAATCTAACCAATCGGGCCAATCCGTTTGGTCTGTAGGCTCCGTTAGTTTGAGGATGATAAGCCGAGGTATTTAATTTTGAAATTTTTAAAAGTTTGCAAGCGCTTTTAAATATCGAGCTCATAAAATTTGACCCTTGATCGGTAATTATATATTTTGGAATACCGTATTTACAAATAATATTTTTCACAGGCGTCAGCAAGGCGTCACAAGGCGTCAGCAACAGTTATAGCTTCCTGATTTGGTAGAGCTATTGCCGCTGAGAATTTTGATAAATCATCTTAAAAAGTTAATATAAATTTCATACCACATTCGGACAACGGAAGTGGTCCAACGATATCTAAAAATACCTTTTCGAATGGTTCGTATGATGTTGTAGTAATTTCCATTGGTATTTTTGTTTTCTTCCGATTGACTTTGTTTATTTGACAACTTTTGCAACCCTTGATATGTTTTTTAATGTCCTTCCTCATAGAGGACCAATAAAATTTTGCCTTAATTCTTTTAATTGTTCTGGAAATTCCCGAGTGACCCCCGATAGTTGTATCGTGATACTCTTTTATAATTTGTTGAATTTCATTTGGGTCAGAGACATTGATAATTTCGCTTTTGCATAATAGAATTTCTATTTCAGTGTTTCTGAAAAGATAACGTAAAACAATTCTGAAAAATTCATTATCACGTTTGTTGTAAAATTGTGAAATTGCAATCTTTCCAACTGAGTCTTTGACCAGGCTATCGTGAAGCTCTGTAAGTTTGTAAAATAATATTTCCCTATTGCAACAATCTTGAGATATTTCCGTTGCAAAGAGATAATAAATGTTATAATTACCTTGATTATAATGAATAATTTTGCTTAAATCCTTGTTTTCAAAATAATCCCGATTATTTAATTTCCCGTTAAAGATTTTAAAATAGTTGTCATTACATAATTCCCTTGAAGTTATACAAATCAGTGAATAATTTTGATCGATATTAAAAATAAATTTATCAGTTTCCTTAACCTTGCTGTTTTGGATAATATGATTTTGTTGATATTCAATAAAATTGGAATAAGAATTAGTAGAATTTGTTTCTAGAACTTTAATTTCCAAACTTGGTGGAATGCGACTTAATGCGTCTGCGTTTTGATTATTTTTACCCGCTCTATGAATAATTTCGTAATTGTATTCTTCCAAATACAATCTCATTCGCATTTGTCTCGATCCTAAATCCTTAGAACCAAAAAGTGAAGTGAGACATTTGTGATCGGTTACTAATTTAAATTTTGTAGAATAAACGTATGGTCTAAAATGCTTGACTGCCCACACGATGGCTAATAATTCCTTTTCTGTTGTATTATAATTGATTTCAGCTTTGTTGAGGGTTCTGCTGGCATAAGATATGGGAAGATCTTTACCTAGCTCGCCTTGGGAAAGAATTGCTCCGAGAGCATAATTGCTGGCATCGGTTGTAATAATAAATTCTTCCTTAAAGTTTGGGTATTGCAACAGAGGTTCTGATGTAAGAAGGTTCTTTAATTTTTCGAAGGAATTTTGTTGTTGGCTTGTCCATAAAAATTCGATACTTTTCTTCAATAATTTTGTTAAAGGTTTTGAAATTTCAGAAAAGTTTGGGATAAATCGTCTATAATAACCGGCTAAACCTAGAAAGCTTTTGATCGATTTAACATTTGTAGGTATAGGAAATTTTTTTACTGATTCAATTTTTCTTGGATCAGGTCGAATACCTTCGTTTGTAATTAAGTGACCTAGAAAAGTGACTTCCTTTCTTAAAAATTCACATTTTAAGGGATTCAGTTTTAAGTTATGCGTTGATTCAGCGTATACTACAATATCGTCCATGTAAATAAAACAATGTAACCCGTGTAATCCACTCAATACAGAATTCATTAGTCTTTGAAATGTCGCTGGGGCACCTTTTAATCCAAATGGCATTGCCCTAAACTGATAATGTGCATAGCTTGTACTAAAAGCTGTTTTCTGTGCATCATCAGGATTCATAGCAATATGATGGAACCCGGACGCGAGATCTAACGTTGAAAAATATTTGCAACCCCCTAATTGATCAAGTATATCTACGATGTTATGCAAAGGAAAATCATCCCCAATTGTAATATTGTTAAGGGCTCGAAAGTCTACCACAACTCTATACTTCGTTTCACCGGATGCATCCAGTTTTTTTGGTACGATAAGTAAAGGCGCATTGTAGGGTCTTGTACTACGTTCCACAATATTTTGGGTTTCTAATTCTTTTACTTGACGTTCAATTTCTTCCTTTTGAGAATGAGGAATTCTATAAGGTTTTATATTGATAGGATCGTCGTGTACTGTAGGAATTTTGTGTACAATTGTTTCCGTTTGACTTAGTACGTCGCCAGGCAAATAAAATATGTCGTTAAAATCTTGACATACCGAAATTAAATTGCCCTTTTCTTCAGGATTTAAATGATCAGTTCGTAATAGAGATTCTAATAGATTTAAACGATGGCTACCTGAATTTTCATTATATAAAATATTTCTTTGAGAACTGCTGGAATTTTTGTTATCACTAACTTTCCGTGTATATCTCTCTATGTTAATCTCTGGGGTATTTATTTCCACAGAAACTTCGTTAAGATTAAGAACACTGACCTTAGCTTTTTTATTTGTACATTGAACTAAAGAATTTGCTAGAAAAACGTTTGATATAATTTCTTTAGATTGGATAATTCCGTCGAAAATTTCGTTCGGATTTGAATTTAAAATATTTACTTCAATAATAACTTCAGAACGAGGTGGTAATTTAATTATCTCGCTTTTACAATAAATGGGAATAGCTTGATCATTGATAAAAATAGTTTTGGTACCATAATCTATATTAGCATTTGAAAATTTTAAAAAATCGCTACCTATTATACCTTTGGAAAAGATTGGAAATTCGTCTTTAACAACTTGGAATGGAAACTTAAGTTCATTATGATCGAGATACAAAGTTAATTCACATGAACCTAATGTTTGAACGGACTCGCTTGAAATACCGTTTAATTGTAAAATTTTACTTGAATCTAATAGGATATTTGGTTTTAGACTACCAACCTTTATAATTGAAACGTCTGCACCGGAATCGATAATAAAAGAATTTGGCGTATCGACACACTCTTCGACATTTAAAAAAATAGAATTCAGTGGGTCGGAAAGAGTTAGGATTTTAGTGCATCTGTCGTTTGTTGATTGTTGTTCGTCTATAGATAATTTAGTAACATGATTAGATTCGTTCAAATTAGAATTTGTTTTTAGGATAGGTGGTATAACTGTAGATAAATTTGTAATATTAGAAGTTTGTAAATTTGATTTAGATGATTTGGGATGATTTGAATTGACGCGGAATTTTAATTTTGAGATTTCTAGGATCCGCTCGGAGAAATCTGTGACTCGTTTAAATTTTTCTTTTTTTCCTCGTTGAATTTTCTTTTACGACAGTCGGATATGTGATGACCTATATTTTTACAATATGCACAAGTTACGGTCCGCGAAAATTTTAATGGAGTTGGGATTGATTGAGTAAAATTTACTTGGTTAGTATTACCCTTTTTAAATTTGTTAAAATTTTTATAAAAAGTGCATTGCGAAGTTATGTGACCTAACTTGTTACACGTAGAGCATTTTAAAATATTACTCTCATTTACTCTTTGATATTTAAAAATTTCGTTTTTACTTAAAAGCTCCTTTTCTTCAGAAAAAGCCAAGCTTATTGCTGCTTCAAAAGAAGTCGGATTTTGCGCTTTTACAACAGTGGCTATTGGATCCTTCAAACCTAAGATAAATACATGTTGGGCTTGAGTTTTGAGTAATCTTTCGTGTGCTGATTTGATAATTTCATTTTTTTCACCTATTATTACGCTATCGATTAATTTTTGTAAAACTGTTTCCACTCTATTAGCATAAGACATTACATCTTCATTGAAATTTTGTCTACAAGAGTGTAATTCTAATTCCCATTGTCCCTGAGAACGTTTATCGGAAAAAACTTCTATTAAATGGGTTTTTAATTGATCCCAAGTATCGAAAGTTCGGTGCTGTGTTAAATTATAAGCGCGACCACTTAATTTCATTTTTATAAGTTGGAATAATAATTCCTTGTCATCGGGCGCACATAACTTTAGTGCTGATTCGCACGTATTTAAAGATTCTGATAAGTTTTCCTGTTTACCCGTAAATGTTTTTAATTGTTTTTCTAAAATTGGAATTTTTAAATGTGACATTTTTGAATTACAAAAGATTGCTTCGAAATTATTTAATAGTTCGTTGAAATATAATTTTTAAAAGTGGAATTGAGTCAATAATTTGTACAGACAAAATAATGTACTTACAAAATTTTCATCGTGATTTAAGAACTGGGATAGTAACTGATGCTGAAATAGTATAGTTGCTGTAGAATTTGGTTGATGGATGATGCTGGTTGATAATTGTATTGATGTGTAGAACTTGATTGTTGTAGTAGAAAATAATTTGTAGATTTGTTGTATGAATAAGTTTGAAAAATAATTTTCACTTTATTTTTTCCGTTGATCGAAAACACACCGCACCTGTCACCATTTGTGAGGTGGCCGAGCTTGCCTTGTTGTTTTTTCTGGGTTTGGTGTACAGAAATTAAAATTGAAAATCTTTGTAATAAAATTTATTTTCTACTCTACATTAATGCTCCATTTCGTATCATGGATAGATATCAACTGCCCGCTCCTGTCTCGCCTTTTGCTTGCGAGCATCCGGTTGTTATCTTAGAATGTCCTTTCTTACTAGGAGTTCATCACATTTCTAACCGTTCTTCTTGATTATTATCTACGAATTCTTCTATATCTAAAATTAAAATTTATTTATTACAGGTTCAACACAAAACAAATAGCGTAACAATGTACATAATAATTATTTTTTAATAAAGAAAATTTATTGACCGATTTACTTTTATTACATGTTTTGTTAAAAATATAATTACCTTCAAGTTGATCATTTCTGTCAATACTTATGTTGTGTAGAACTGCTAGAGCTATAATAACTGTTTTAGCATTCTTTAAAGAAACAGGAAGACCATGCAGTAAACATCGGAATCTTTGCTTCCAAACACCAAAACACCTCTCGAATGTGTTTCTTGTTGCAATATGTGCCGCATTATATCTTTCCTGTTGCTCCGTTTCTGGTCGTGCCAATGGGGTAAATAAATAGGACAGAAGTTCATATCCTGAATCCCCAAGTAAACGTCCTTTAAACTGTTTTGCTTCAAATCGTTCCTTGAGGATGGATTCATTAAAAATTCTTGAATCATGTGTGCTCCCTCTCCATCTTGCAACCACGTCTAGAATCCGGAGCTGAGCATCACAAACGGCCTTTAAAATGTTTAATATTAAAATAATTTATTTTCATAGCACTATTTTATTTTTATTAATGTACAATTACCTGAACGTTTAAGGAATAATATCCTTTCCGATTTATATAATATTGTGATTTATGTAATATTATACGGCTGGAAAATTTTGAATTGCTTGAAATCTTTGAATTGTTTGTCTTTGTTCAAAAACTGTTGTTGGCATTCTAATTTTCGTTTGTGAAAGCCGAGAGAGAGCAGTAGCTACCCTTGCACAAATGCGACTCACTGTTGCTTGACTAAGGCCATGAAGATCGCCAGCATCATCTTGAACTTAATTATTATAATAAATATATATTAGTAAATAAATTGTTTCACCATTATGTGTATGTATGTAAAATTGAAAGTTACTTACTTCTCGTCGACCCCAACAACGTATGGCAATTAAAACTTGAAGCTGAGGTGATGTTCCACATCCTCTACTATCAAGAGTCAATTTCTCTGTCACTAATTCCACTATATAACGAATAGTTTCTTTATTTAATTTGTATTTTGTTTTGAATTCAATATCACAAAGCGTAAAAGGATCAAACCTAACTTTGTAAGTTTTTCTACGACGCGGTAAGGGCTCATCAATTATATTATTTCTTATAATATTAATAGCATTAATATCATATATTGCATCCATATTTTTTTGCTTTAAATTATTTGAAAAATTAAAATTTTTCGACCTGAATAAAACTAGACAAATTCACTAAGACAACACAAAGGACACTAACACATTTTACACAAATTTATCAAAGATTGGTTTAGTAAAGTATGGTTTACATAACAGTGTAAACTATATTTTACAATCTAAATTTCCTTAAAGTCGGTTTAAAGAAGGCTCCTCCCTACTTTAAATATTGTCAAAGTTACACCACTGTTACAGAAGGTTTTTGAGCTAAAACGTGTTTATGAATAGAGTTTTTTGGCGTTTACGCTAAAGTAGGTTTGAAGAGCTCTGTAAATTTTTATGAATACAGCTGTTAGATAACAAAGTGCGGGAAGCGGTTGGTATTAAACTGGGCAAAAAAATTAAGAGTTGTGGATTAATAATATCCAAAAACTATCCTATGATAGCTGGATCACCTGATGGCATTTGTCAAGATCGTATTGTCGAGATTAAGTGTCAATTGAGTGAAAAAACTTATCTCAATTATATAAAAAATGGGAAACCCGCCAACAAATGTTATGCCCAGATGCAAATGCAAATGTATTTGAGTGGACTAAAAAAGTGTTTTTTTTTGTGGCTGACCCCAATTACTGTACAAATAAAAATGTAGAAACTATATGTGTAAGCTTTAATAAAGAATATGTGTCAGATCTTCTTAAAAGTGTATTTTCTTTCTGGAAATCTCATGTATATCCATTGTTATATAAAAGTATAGAGTAGTAAATAAAAATACGGAAATTTATTGTTTCTATTTATTTAATAAGAGAATCTTGTAAGTTAATCAATCCACAAGCTATGGTGATCACATCGTCAAGAACTTTGACCAAACTTAAATTAAGACAAGCATGTGGTTTGAACATATTAAACTCCCGTAAACATCTTATCACCCGCTCAATGTGAATTCTTAAGCAGGCTATTTGTTTCGTTTCCCTAGCTTCAATTTTAGATAATTTGGTTCCAGATACCACACTTGGAGGTCAGTCATCACACACATACCTGATTGCAAACAATTTATAAAGTCACAGGATTCTACTAAACATGTATCCGTTATTCGCCCTCCATAACCAGGTGAAATACAATTGACCAATCCATTTGGTATACAAAAAATCAGATACTTAATTGTATTGGCTTTCTTGTAATCTGACCATGACAGAGCTTGATTTAATGACTTTGAAGGCTTTTGTACTTAAATCTCCATACAATTATACAGCTTACTTGGTTATATTTATAGAAAAACTGGTGTGAAACTGTTTCAAAATGTTTGTTAATTTTTGTGTTATCAAGATATTGTTAAATTACTAGTACCAGAAGTTTTTGAACGTTGTAAATTTAATAAGATTTCTGAAGTCGTGGCAAGTATTTTTAAATCATTCTTATAGTGTTAAATAAATAATTTGTTTCTAACGTTACTTAACCTTACAAAACAATCTATCATTCTTTATACGGCTAAAGTAGTGTGGTCCATCTCTCCTATGTAATTAGGTGAGATAGACCACATTTAAAAGGATAGTTGGAATGTTGCTACGTAAAATTTCTTGTTGAATTTTGATGGTTGCAAATTAATTTCGAATTTAAGTAACTATTATTGAAGCAAATTGCAAGCAAGCACATCCAAGTAACATTCTAAACTAAATGAAATTACTCCTGGTAAAGTGTTAGACGAAGTTTCCCCTGTTCTCAATATTTTAGCCATAAAAATAGTTAGAAAACGTGGAAGAAGCATAGCAAATGTTCTAAATTCGGTGGAAAATATTAGAAACATTAAACAATACTAGAAACATAATTATACTGTGTGGTCCATCTCTACTACAGTGTTTAGGAGAGATGGGCCGACACATACATTTACTTTTTTGGAAATTTAGGTTAAGCTTTGCGATCTTTTGTAAGTTTATAATAATTAAATAAGAAAAGAATGATTAGTTATTCATTTGGTAACTTTTATTACCTTTAAAATATCAAAAAATAAAAATTATGAGCTTTTTTAGAAATGTGGTCCATCTTTCCTAGAATTACCCTATATTTAAAAAAAATATTTTGCTTGCATAAGTTGTATCTATGGCAAAGTCATCAGCAAGCTCACGGAATGAATTATTTAATCTAATTTTTTTTATGCACAGTAAAATATGGTTAGATGGGATATTTCTGTCCTCTTGAATCAAATTGATTAAGTAATAACAAGTTATTGGTACACCAATGTAAGAACGTGGATTCTTGTGATTCTGTTCAATGTGCATTCTAAAACTCTTAAATTCTCTCGTTTTTTATCATCTTCCATCATCTAGCTGTAGTCAGAAGTAGATTCTCTTACTGTTGATGATTCTGTGCGAGTCACAGAGGGAGTATAAGAAGTATCACTATCCGATTGTTCTCCTTTTTTAACAATTCTTCTTAATACACTAATACACTTACACTGGATCTCGATGGGTTACTATTAACTCTATGATTGATTTTAAATGGTGATGAAAATAGGGGACGTGTACCTACAATAAGGAAAGGCATTTAAAAATCTGTCATCATGCCTATTGATACAGAAAGAGAAAAATTCCATATTTATCGTTCAAATTGCAAAAGAAAAGTGAGAGAGTAGGATGGGATAAGAAGGGGATTATTTATTAAAAATGTTTAGTAAGGGTGAGTTATTTATCTCAAGTCAGATTGACTATTTTTAGTAGTGAAGATGAATATTTTCATTTATTACCACCCTGCTTGATGAGGCGATACGGAAAGGTAAAAAGGGTCGCATTGCATGTGCCCAGTTGAACGTCTCTAAGACGTTCGACTCCATTCCACACCAGGCTATCATTGCGACTCTAGAACAACGACGTGTACCAGGGGCACTGACCAACATAGTGGCCAAGATGTACACTGGTACCCATACCATCTTCTCTGGCATCAACATCTCCGTACAATTCCGCCGCGGAGTCGAGCAGGGAGATTCGCTGTCGCCGCTCCTTTTTAACCTAGTGGTGGATGCTACCATCGCCGCTCTCGAAGCAGCCCCGGGCTTTTTCTATGCACCCGGGAAGGCCCTGTCAGTGCTGGGTTTCGCGGATGACATATTTCTGTTATCCAACACCCATGCGAAACTTCAGCACTTGTTGGACATAACATCTGTCCAACTAGACAGGCTTGGGCTTAAAATCTCGCCAGCCAAAAGCGCGGTCTTTGGTCTAGTCTCCAGGAGTTGGACCTGGTTCACTGAGAAGGTGCAAGCTACAGTCCAGAGGCACCTCCTCCGAAATCCTAGAGTGGACGAACCGTTTGATTATCTGGGCGTCACCTTCACTATTCATGAAGGCCTTTCTAATGACGCCCAACTCGCCAACATAGGCGTGGCAGCCAAGCGCTGCTAGAAATTATTTCTTAAGCCGCCGCAGAAGTGCTGCCTTCTGGCGCAGCTGTCGTGCTGCCTAAGTTCTGCCATCATCTGACGATCGATTCCCCGTCTAAGACATCCTTGCGCAGAATCGACGATGAGGTGAGGTTCGCGTGCAAGAATTACTTGCACTTGTACGAATGCGTGACCACCCATCTGTTTTACGCGCGCAAGAGTGATGGAAACCTTGGTTATCCAAGGCTAGAGTTCACGAGACGAGAGAAGATGGTCACGCTGAACGTGGTGCGGGCTCTTTCTGCGTTGGCTCGTAACGAGGATTTGCTGATGCGCCAGCTCTCTGCATACAGTGACTTTGCGGCCAGGACGCTCAAACTGGCCGCACACCTCGGATTGTAGATTCCGGTCTTGAGGCGCGACATCTCACAGAAAAAGCTCGCCCTGAAGATCCGTGAAGGCACAATGTGGGCGCTGCAGGGCTCCCAGGGCAAAGGGGTTACGAAATTTTTCAACAACCTTATAACTAACTATTGGCTACAATTATTGGTGGTACAAAGTGTCTATGTAATAGAGTCAGGTAGTAGAACTTTACTTTCCAGTCTTTATAATACCTACATATATGTTCTTTACGGATATCATGTACAATAGATATTATAAATACTATTCTACTAATACTACTATTCAATCCAATAAATCTAGAATCTGAAATAGTTTCCACTTAAAATTAAAAAAAAAAAGTGGGTACAACGGGCAAAAGGGAATACGGTTCTTATTCCGTAACCCGGCAGCGGAAACGTTTTTAAAGACGTGCCCTCGTAAGAGTGCTCGTCGGGGTAACCCAACACGACCCGGAGACGCCGACGGGAGGTCCAGGACGAGTTTTCTTTTCTGCATGAGCGTTTATGTTCTATGGAATCCTTTAGCAGGGAGATATGGTACGGAACGCTAAGAGCACCGCAGTTGCGGCGGTGTCCGGATCGTCCCCACGGACCTTGAAAATCCGGTTAAGGGCCACGATAAACGTCGCGCCGGCTCGTACCCATATCCGCAGCAGGTCTCCTAGGTGAATAGCCTCTAGTCGATAGAATAATGTAGGTAAGGGAAGTCGGCAAATTGGATCCGTAACTTCGGGATAAGGATTGGCTCTGAGGATCTGGGCGCGTCGGGCTTGGTCCGGAAGCGGGTAACCTGGACCTGGGCGAGTCGGCGGTGCTTCGGCGTTAGCGTTCGCGCGCGTCGTTCGTGCCGTCCGTCGAGCTCGGTCTCGCGCCATGGTCTCCCGCGGAACGTCCTTGCTTAGAGACCCCGTAAGGTCGGCGTTCGCGCGCCGTCCCCGGTGCGTTCTCTTCGGCCGCCATTTAACGGTCAACTCAGAACTGGCACGGACTCGGGGAATCCGACTGTCTAATTAAAACAAAGCATTGCGATGGACCATGCGGGTGTTGACGCAATGTGATTTCTGCCCAGTGCTCTGAATGTCAACGTGAAGAAATTCAAGCAAGCGCGGGTAAACGGCGGGAGTAACTATGACTCTCTTAATGATTCCCCAAACCTATACCTACTTTCTAGCGAAACGATGGGTTGACTCTCGCCTTTGAGCGAAACACGTGCGTAGTTTTCACTACTTTTATCGTAGCCTATAGGCACTCTATTACTAGTCGTTAATATAAGCGTTGGGGGTCTGCTTCGGTCGATAGGCGACTATCGTAAAAGCGGTCCGTTGCTCACGTCCACGCTTTCCCTTTAAAGATGCGCACGTGTGCCCTGTCCCTCCCGTGGCTTGAGGGTCGGCGTCGGTCGTCAGGCGACTGCCGTAAAAGTTGTCCGTCGCTCACGCTCTTGCCACCCCAATTTGGGCTAATATGTTGCTGGTCATTTCGTGGGAACGGGGAGGCGTAAGCCAAACCGAGCTTTTCCCCTCTTGAAGTCCGAGCTTTTCGAGGGGGGAGCTATTGTCCCCGGAGGGCGCGCGACGATGCCGCCGAGTCGAGAGAATATCCAGGCCCGAGCCGCATACGCGGTTCGGGCCTTTTTTACCAAAAATTTTTTTACACCCCCTCCCCAGGTAGCACAAAATATTGCGCAATATTGGCGCAATATTGTACCAATATTAAGAAATGGCGCAATATTGGCAATGCCCAGGCAATATTGGTGCAATATTGTATAACATTTATGAGGCAATATTGTATATCAATATTGGTACAATATTGCTTATCCACGTTGGGCAATATTGCATATTCATGTTGGTACAATAATGATTAAAAATAGCATTAATATCTAAGCAATACTGAATATATTCTTCCAAATAACTTCTAAGTTATATTATCAGTGATTTGTATCATTAGAAAAGGCATTGCTAACAAGTAGCTAACATATTCATATTTTATTGATATTCAATATTAGGCCATGATTGCGTACCAATATTGCGGAATTATTGCGAAGCTATATTGGTACAATATTGTTTAGCAATAATGGAGCAATATTGATTATCATTATTGCAGCAAATTGGCTGACATTATCGCTTACCTACATTGGTCAACCATGTTAGTACAATAATGGTTAAAAACTGCATTAATTTGTAAACAATACTGAAAATATGTTCCCAAATGACTTCCAATTTGTAAAGCAAATATTATATTAAACACAAATAAAAATATTTATAATACAGTCACGATATATTGTTTTATTCAAAAATTTGTCATCATTTTTTAGTTCTACTGAAATAATCCCTAACAGGTTTCTTGTTTTCAACAATATCAGTACAAATACAAAAGAGACATAAATACTTTGGGATAAAGATTTTTGTACAGTGAAGGAATTTTATTTCTTTTTCTAAAAATTATAAAACGGTGCATCTTTATTACTTTTACAAATTCAAAATATACCGGGTGTCCGGCCAAAGAAGCTTTAAAACTATTTGAAGAAGTTACGAAGATATTTCTAATTCTTGGCACATTTTGTTAAATAATATTTCACGAACAAATACAAGATTAAATATGGTTCAAATAAAACTTGAAGCAATACACGTCATACTAGAATAAAATTATATTCGAAAAATACTGTAAATTTAAATTGACATTTTTAAGCAAACTTATTAAACTTAAAATCAATAGAGAATCGTATTTTGCATTAAGTGAAAATCTGAAATTTAATTTTTGTTGTGGTGATAATAGACGTCTTTAAATTTATATCAGTGACGTGTATTTCCTCAAGTTTAATTTTCCCTTTAAGACCGATGATCTTAGTTATAAAATACAGAAATATTTTATTTAGGTCTTTATTGAACGTCTTACTTTAAACGTTTTTTTATTGAAATAAATATGTTTTAAATTAATACATTAAAAAAAACTCGCTTAAAAGAAGAATTACGGTTTTACATTGGTAAACTTAGACATTTTCTTATTTAATTTTCTTTTATAATTTTCAAAACTAATTTTTTATTTAGTTCTCACGACCTAATGTAGTAAGTCTCAGTATGGTTCATATAAAACCTTTAGCAATACACGTCATAAGCATTTGATGACGTCATATTCAAACAGCATTATGTTATTATAATTTGATTTTCTTTATTAAGTATTTATTACCTTTTGTTTATAATAAAAAGCAAATTAAATTCTATAAATGCTATGAAAAAACCCTAAAATAAATGCACAAAGAAGTTTTAGATTTCAGGTATAGCTAATTTCAAAGAAATTACCGGTGCCGTATACCCAATACGGTACTTACATTGTTGTATTCAATGAACAAATTTGATAATCTGTTTAACAATTCTGTCATACATATTTTATTCTGACATAATATTAGTTTAAAAACTATTTAATTTAATAAAGGGTACACTATAGCGTACTCGCGTTTTATTAAATTACTTTGAAGTTTGTAACAAACTTATATGCTAGTTAGCAATTATAATTACTAGTCAACAAATCTAAACTTTTTTTTTATAACTTTAGTAAATTTAACTATTTTTATATAAACAATGCCTATTGTTCAAGAAAATGTCTTTAAAAAGTTCGTAGCACCCTCAGATTTTTTGTTATTCGACTTGCACAAATTTACAAAAATCGTTGTTACCTATAGCATGGAGATCATTTAAAAAATATATAATTACAACTGCATTAATGAAAATTAATTTTTATTCTACAAATAAAGACATTCTCTGTAAGGTTAACAAAATATAAATCATAAAAAAAACATTAAAATAAAAAAAAATTTTTTTCTTTTATGAGCGCTATCATCTTCCATCTGCAGGAACCAGCAAAAGTCTCCCATCATTGTAGAATCCCACCTTCCTTGGTAACGATGTTCCATTATATTTATGTCTTGGTGAAATCTTTCTCCTTGTTCGTCACTTACTGCACCCAAATTTTCGGGGAAGAAATTTAGATGAGAATGTAGAAAATGAACTTTAAGCGACATTACGGCATCCTAACTCCTTATAGTTATGTAACAGTTCTTCTATCATATTTTGGTGGTGAACATGTTTTTTGTTGCCTAAAAACTGATCTACAACTATTTTGAAAGATGTCCAAGCAGCCAATTCTTTAGTGTTCAATTTTAAATTGAAGTTTTTATCGTGTATTAGCTTGCGTATTTGAGGTCCAACAAATATTCCTTCTTTAAGCTTTCCATCACTTAGCTTCGGTAACTTATCCTTCAAGAAAACGAAACTATCATTATTTTTATCTAAAGCTTTTACGAACTGTTTCATTAAACCTAGTTTTATATGTAATGGTGGCAGTAATACCAGTTTTGGATCTACTAATGGAACATATTTAATATTATTTGTGCCGGGAATGAATTCTACTCGTTGAGGCCAATTTTTTACTTCATAATGTTGTTGTCTTGCACGACTATTCCACAGACACAGAAAACAACAATATTTTGTATATCCACTTTGTAATCCAAGTAAAAGTCCTATAACTTTTAGGTCGCCACACAGTTGCCATCGATAGTTTTTATATTTTATAGAGTCCAATATGAGAGACATTGACTGGTAACTTTCTTTCATATCGACAGCATGTGCTACAGGTATTGAAGGTTTTTTGTTTCCATTATGTAACAAAACTGCCTTTAGACTTGACTTAGACGAATCAATAAATAGTCGCCATTCTGATGGTTTATGTTGAAATCCTAATTCAAGTGCTAGGCCATCTACATCGGTACATACACATAGTAAATCTTGCTTACTATAAAATGTAGACAATTTTTGGTGCCTGTTTCGAAATACTGAAATTTTGGTATTTTTATCCAAAAGATTCCATTCTTGTAACCTTGATCCAAGCAATTCTGATTTTTGTTTAGATAAATTTAAATCTCGCACTAAATCATTCAGTTCAGTTTGAGTTATTAAATGTGGTTCGACATTGCTTCGAAAGTCGTAATCCGAATCGGAAGAAGTCGATGGACCTGCTATACCCTCTTCTATAATTTCATCTGATGAATTTAGATATTGTTCCCAATCAGAAGGTGGTTTAGGAATTGGAATGTCGATACTATGTAACACCGGTTTTAAAGCAGAAGGAATGTCGGGATATTTAATTTTATGTTTGTTTTTCCTTGAAAATCCAGAAATTTTTGTCATACAAAAGTAACAGTCGGTAAAATGATTTGTAGATTCACGCCATATCATTGGTACCCCAAATGGCATAGTACTTTTCTTTCCCTTAAACCACTGAACTAAAGTTACATAACACGATATACAACATATATGTGGCGCCCAGGTTTTCTCTTGATCTCCAATATGACAGCCAAAATAATTATGATAGGCTTGTTTTACTAGGTTTGTTATAATTCTACGTTGAGTTTTTATTGTAAATTTACCACACACATAACAAAAATTGTCTGGTAAATTAACACAGCTACGATAACGTCTCTTCATTGTAATTATATAAAATGAACAGTTTATGCTGCTTTTTTCACTATTTGCATTAAGTTTAAACTAATACTGATGAACTACAAGATAACAAGTAAAACAAAGAGACTATACACAATGCTCCCCTACCTTAAACCTTAAAACTATCCCTTCTCTTCCAGGCATGAGCGCCAATAATACAAATAATTAGGATAAAATTTATTTCATGAATAACTAAAAATTGTGATGTGATAGAAATTTTTTGTTTTCATATTTGGAAACAGGGTACCAAAGTAAACTAAAAAATATTGTTTTCGTATATGTTAGAAAAACCTTGTTGACTAGTGTATTTTTTGAAAGAAAGAATTATTGAATTCCTCGTGATTCTTTCAATGAAAAATGATTGCTATATTTAGCATTTAAGTTTGTCACCAACTTCAAAATAATTTAATAAAAGGTACATGGGTCTGAAAGGATTAAGTAATAAACTTAACAAAAGTATTTTTAACAGGTATCTAGTTGTAACCCGGATGCAATTATAATGCATAATTTAAAAACTCAGTACGATGTAAGTTATTATTTTGATCATTATTCTGTTTTTAGTATTATATGAATACTAAATATTAATATTATATAATATTTTCGTTAATTTCATCTAAAATCAGATTAATATTGTCGATAAGACCAATTTTGAAAAATTATAAAATACACAAAATACACACACCATTTATAAATTTTAAGTTAAAATCTCACTTGTAACGTTTTATTTGGTACTCCAAGTCAAAATGATTTTGACTTTTGTAAAAACAAAATTACACCTATTTAATGCATCTTGTGTTCTTAGGAGTGATAAGAAAATTAATACATTTTAGGATTAAAACATCATCACAGTTTAGACTTAGCCCAAAGTTTAGAAAAATTATGTCTGAAAGATCAGCAAGTTATACTAAAATGTTCCAAAAGAATTTAATAGGTTACCGTGAATAAGTTGTTTTCCGTTTGAAAATTTATTTGGTTCTTTATTAAAATTAATAAGAACTCCGAACAAACAGTTTAAACAAATTGTATGCAGAATCCAGGAACAGTGCTTATTAGTACTCCAGTGCTAATTTATAAATATAATTTTGTATATATAATTTTTTGTAAATAATTTTAATCTAGAAATTCAATTTCTACAAGAAGGCCTCGTGGTACAATGGTAGAGCGGTAAGGTTTCAAATCCAATAGGTCGGTCCGGTTCAGGTTCGAATCCCAGGTAGGTTAAAAAAAATTTAATATATATTTCAGTTAATTTTCAGGACTAGATACTGCTCCGAAACCACAACATAGAATAAAAATGAGTAAGCCCAATATATACAACACATAAATAATATAATTAATTAAGCAAATTTGTAAATAAAAGTAATAAATACTTTAAATAAATAATAATTACCAAAAAAAAAATTTTTTTATTTGCCATCATGGTAAAATACTGGAAGCGATATTGAGCAATATTGCTTTTAATATGGTGCAACATTGCAAATTGTTCTCATTACTATATTGCGCTATATTGACATCAATATTGTGCGATATTGACTGCAATATTGTGCAACATTGCAAATTGTTCTCATTACTATATTGCGCTATATTTACATCAATATTGTGCGATATTGACTGCAATATTGTGCAACATTGCAAATTGTTCTCATTACTATATTGCGCTATATTGACATCAATATTGCACCAATATTGGACGCAATATAGCACCAACATTGAAGACTATATTGCTTCAATATTGCTATCAATATTGTGCGATATATACTGCAATATTGTGCAACATTGCAAATTGTTCTCATTAGTATATTGTGCTATATTGACCGCAATATTGCGCCAATATTTACAGTATGAAGGACCAATATTGCCACAATATTGCGTGCTACCTGGGTCCGACTCGGTAATTCCCCATTAACCCCCCCGTTAATATGTCATAATTGCTCCACCCCAACCCGGTTAAACCGACGCGGATCAAAAACCGTCGGCGAACCCGGGAAAGGGTCCAAAGGAAGCGTGCGGCCTAACATCTAACCGTACGTGACCAGGTCGGCAGTATTGCACCTAAAAACTGCCGGCAAGACCGGACTCGGCACCTTCACGTGGTGGCGCTGTTTTTACTAAGACGAGCCGGATCGAACAGGGTGCGGGCACTGTATACGCCCGCAGCGGCATGTCAGTTTTGTCGTGGAGAGGGCAGCCCCCTCGGACCGACTAGCGTCCAGAGACCAATCATCTCTGGGCGCGAAGAGACCGGTCGTTAGCAGCACACGGAGAAAACAAGCCTCGGATGATGGAAGGATCAACGATGACGACCATGACAATGCTCCAGAAGCAGCTAGCGAGCCTATGGATTATGAGATCCCATATAAGAGCGGTGCCTGCAAACTTTGTACAAAGGGCTTCACGAAGCCGTCGGACCTGATAGACCATTATAAATCGCACCATCCGCACGAAGAAGCTCGTTTCGCGTGTACCAGATGCCGGAAGATCTATCGAAACTACCATGCTGGACTATGCCACCAAGTGAAATGCCCGGGCCCCACTCCTACTACGGCAGAAGAGGCGTTCCCATGTCCGGCATGCGAGAGAAAGTTCGCCACCAAGGGCGGGCTAACAACACATACCCGTCTGACCCACCCAGCTCTCCGAAACGAGCAGAAGAAAGTCGAAGCCGCACCAAAACCTGCCGTGCATATATCTCGTGGTACGGCGGTATGGACGGAAGAGGAGTCAAACATCTTGGTGCGAGAGTACATCAGGCTCGATGGCGAATTCAATTATTCGAACAAGATCGCCCCCCTAATCGTAGGCAATATTACTAAAGAAAAGGAGCTGTCCACCACCAGAGCTAGTGGAGTATCTCCGAAGGACGGAGGCAGGACCTAATACGCCTCCAATCGATAAGGTTCCCCCGAGGACCTTGCGGTCGACTCGGGCGAACCTCATGACAAAGACGAAGAGCCAGTCCTGCGACGAAGCACGCGATGGGAACCTGCCCTCAACTTCGGGAAGAACGCGCGTAGCCACAACCGCAACCGTTCCCGAAGAACATCCAACAGAAGATCCAAACGTACTAGTTGTAGAAGAACCATCACGACGGAATGAAGCTGGAAGAAAATGGCGAGAAGACTTCAAACAAGAGGCCTCCGAGATGTCCCAAACCATACCATGCGCCATCGTGTTCCGGCGCCTATTGGAAGAGCGACTGCCCACCAAGGAAGAAATTGACGATTACATCTCGTCCATTACTCTTGCATTCAAACACAGCGACGAACCAAGACCAAAAATAAACAAAGAAAGACGAGAGCCATACTCGAAGCGCACTGCGGAGAAACGCGCCAGATACGCTAAGACGCAGGAACTCTATAAGAAAAACCCATCACAACTTGCCAACTTAGTGATGGGTGGAAATGTGTATGGCCTGACGGGCGGCGAGAAACCCAAACTTCCAGCCGCCGATATTGGGAGGTTATACGAAGAATTGTGGAGTGCGTCCGACAACGAGCGGCCTAACAACATAGAAGCCGAAGACAATGAAATTCCTCTTATTACCACCAAAGAGGTATGCGCAAAAATCCAGCGCCTTAAGAACAGGGTTGCAGCGGGACCGGATGGGGTCACGAAAATGGGCCTACGAGATCCGGGAGCTGCTGGTGCGCTGGCCTTAGCCTATAATTCCATCATCCTTACCGGATATTACCCTTCGGCGTGGCATAAGAACCAAACCACGATGGTTCCGAAGGAGGGCAAGGACTCGGCGAGAGCAGAAAACTGGCGGCCATTGACGATCGCTTCCGTCATGGCGCGCATACTGAGCTCATGTATCAAGACTAGACTGGAGCTCTACGCCGAGATCTCAGTGCGCCAGCGAGGCTTCACCGAAGGAAATGGTTGCTTCCTCAACGCCATGCTCCTGGACGAAGCTATAAGAAGAGGCAAAAGAACGCAGCTGTGCGCCGCACAGCTAGACATTAGCAAAGCGTTCGATACCGTGCCCCATGCGGCCATCGCGGAGGCGCTTAGAAGAGCGAAAGCACCCAAGGCCATCTCTAATGTCATCGTTGAGATGTACCGCAACGCCATGACCACCATTTCTGGCACGAACATTACCATCCCCCTGAGAGGAGGCGTAAAGCAAGGCGATCCATTATCCCCTTTGCTCTTCAATTTGGTAATCGATCCAACCATCGAAGAGCTTGAAGGCATTGGGGACTTCCAGATAGTCAGCGGGAAAAGCCTCTCCATCTTGGCGTTCGCTGACGACTTATTCTTGCTGGCGAGTACACCCGACAAGCTGCAGTCCATGCTGGACACCACTTCTCGAGGCCTGGGCAGCATCGGGCTGCAGATTTCCGCAAAGAAGAGCGCGGTGTTCTCGATTCGATCCTTTAGAAAAACGTGGGTCGCTGAGCCGCTGATCGCCTCGATCCAGGGGACAGAACTAAGGAACTACGGGGTCGATGAAAAATTTGACTACCTAGGAGTGTCGTACACCATTTACGAAAGTCTCTCCAATAAAGACCACATGGAGAGACTGAAGAGTGCGGCCGAGACGTGTAACTCGCTGCCACTTAAGCCGACTCAAAAAGCGACACTCCTGAACCAATACATCCTCCCGAAGACGCTGAATCGACAATCGACTCCCCATCCAAAACATCACTAACGAGCATTGATGATGCCATAAGAGGTGCGTGCAAGAAGTACCTTCACTTGCACGAATGTACCACCGACCACCTCTTCTATCCGAGGAAGCGGGATGGGGGCTTAGGGTTTCCGAGGCTGGCCCATCTCGTCAGTCTCAACGCTATTAAAGCGCTTTCGAAGATGGCGGAAGATCGAGATCCTCTGATGAGGGAGCTAGCGGTGCGCGGAGACTTCGGGAGAAGAATACGCAAACATGCGCAAAAAATGAAAATCCGTATGCCCGTCTCACGCTTAGAAATACAGAAGAAGTTGGACTTGAAGCGTGAGGAACAAACCAAATGGGCGACTCAAGAGTCCCAAGGAAGAGGAATCAAATCATTCCGAGATAACCCGGTGGCTAACGCCTGGCTTCTAAACGACGCCGCGCTGAGGTCTGGCGAATTTATAGACCTCATCAAGATGCGCACCAACACATATGGCGTTCGTGAAGCACTAAAGAGAGCTAAATACCAAGTTGAATCCACTTGCAGGCGTTGCCACCTAAAGACCGAGACGCTGGGCCATGTCGTGGGCGAGTGTATAGCGGGAAAAAGACTAAGAATTCGACGCCACAACAACATCGTGGCGGAGATCGCGAAAGCCGTAGAAGGGGGCTATACTATATACGAGGAGCAGTCGTTCCGCGCAGCAAATGGTACGTCGTTAAAGCCGGACCTAGTAATTAAAAACGCTAGCCGCGCTTACATTATCGATGTTACCGTGCGTTTCGAGACTGACTCCTCGTTGCGAGATGCCGCGAATGAGAAGATCCTGAAGTACGAGCGTCTTATCCCAACACTGAAAGACTCCCTCAAAGTAACTAATGTTGAGGTCGTACCGATAGTCTTTGGATCCAGAGGCGCGATTCCTTTTACCACCATCAATGCCCTCAAGAAATTTAACATAACCAAACATAAGATGCTCGACTTCATATACTCAATCCTGCGATCGTCCATAGCCAGAAGCCACATTGACTACAAGACAAGCTAAACCGATCCAACCCCGAATGTTGATGCTTAAACGTCGGAAAACAATGGAAGAAGAGCCCACGAGCCACCTGGCAGACGGGCGAAGCAATGGAACGAGGAAGAAGATTTGAAGAAAGAAATAATGCGCTGCTGATAAATAATTAGATTTGAATTGTACTAAACTAGGAAAAATGAGATACTTACATGAATTGTGATATAATGAATTGAAATATGAATTGTTATTACTATATTGCATATATAAAACGAAACCTTATAAAAGGGAATATGATGTATATATTAGTTGATTCAATATACTGTTTAAATAGCCAAATGCCTCGTCATCTAATTAGTGACGCGCATGAATGGATTAACGAGATTCCCACTGTCCCTACCTACTTTCTAGCGAAACCACAGCCAAGGGAACGGGCTTGGAAAAATCAGCGGGGAAAGAAGACCCTGTTGAGCTTGACTCTAGTCTGGCATTGTAAGGAGACATGAGAGGTGTAGCATAAGTGGGAGACGCCCAGTGCCCTTCTGCCCAGTGGTCTGAATGTCAACGTGAAGAAATTCAAGCAAGCGCGGGTAAACGGCGGGAGTAACTATGACTCTCTTAAAAACCGGGGTCCCGGTTTGGATTAAGGCCCCGACGATTTGCTTGGCGTTTACTTGGCGTGTGCTTGCGGAACGGTGCGACTTTGGTCTTCCGAGCTTTGCTTTTCTTGAGGTTTTTTTGTACTTTTCGAAACGGGAGCTATTGTCCCTTGCATGCGTTCTTGTGTGAGTCTGGCGTTTGGTTGTCGGGTGTTTTGCTCCAGACAAGCTTTGTGCAGGCCCTCTCGTGGCGACCCTGGAAGGGCGTTGGTAAAACGCCGTCACTAACTGCACCAGCGCCGTCGAGCGTCGTTAAATTTCCCGTAAGTGGCTCCCTAGGACGAGGAGTATCATATTTTCATCTAGATACTCTGGGCCCACCTGGTTCCTATCTTTTTTCAAACACACACTCGACGGTTTTCCAACCAGGTATCGAGCTTTTCGACTCTCTCGCGGAGTTTTTTTAGACCCGCGCATAGTAATTTGCTTTTTAAAAATCGCGTAGTTTTTCGCGCAATAAACGCCGGTCCGATACGAGCCTTGCGATGTTCGGTTGCGTTTGCGGCAAGGTCTTCGGATCGGATGCCGGCCTTAAGCAACACCTGAGGCGCAGGTTATGCCGGGGCTCTGGCCCCCAGGAGAATGCTTGTCCTGTATGCAGGAGAACGTTTGACTCCTACATAGTCAGGTGCGTCAGCACCTGAGACGTACCCACCCAGTGGAATATAATGCTGACTTGGAGGAACAAACTGAGAACCCTATCCGGTCCAGTTCCGCATAGACCGACGCCAAATTAATTCAGATGGCTCGGGCAGAGGCGTGCTTCGAGGGACGCTTCGTTAATAAACATCTGGTGTCCGTAATGGCAGGCCGGACCCTGGAGGCGATGAAGTCTCGCAGTAGACGCCCTGATTATATCGATTTAGTAAACGAACTTAGAGCTGAGCGCGGTGCGTGTGCCATCCCGGTAGTTGACGTGGTCGAGGAAGTCGAAGCTTCCCGAGTTGCTTGCCGAGAGTCTCGAGAGATCCCAGCTCCCCGAGGGGGAGCTTATAGAGACATCCTGTTTTGGGGCGCCCAGAGGGGCTGACGAATGGATTAACCGGTCCCCTCCCCCAGGACAGGATTGTCATAAAATTAGAACCCCGCCGGTCTCTTGCTTGAAGGCGGCCGGGCTGTCCGATTCGTCGGGGCCCCGTCGACCGACGGTATGGAGCCGGCGGTTGAGATCGGCCGCCGGCACGGAGGCGGGTCCGTCGCCGCGTTCCGCGGATGAAGCAGTGGAGGAAACGGGGGCCGGTAGGCGGTCGCGAGTCGTAAAAAGCCCGCGATTGGCCGCTGAGTCCTCTCCCAACCCCAGTCCGATCCCAACGACGCAGGCGGCGCCGACTCAAAATCCGGGACCAAAAGCCGGCGGTTCGCTATCTCCCAGAACACCTGATATCCGCACCGAGACTTCGCCTGCTCTCGCTAGGCCCCTTGACTTTCCGATACTGTCGGGTGACCCCATCGCGCTTCACATAGCAGCCTTACTTAGCGAATGGGACGGCTGGAATGACAGTGACTTGTCGGTCTTTTCAGCCGTCTCTCAGACCACGCCCGGGAACAGGGCTATCCTGCGGGATGAACTGACCAAATGGATGTCCGGCGCTCTCAAACCGTCCGGAGGAAAGGGAGAGGGCCCCCCGCGGGAAGTGGGCGGGTGCCCTCCACGGCAGACGGGCCCGGCGCGCCCCCTAAGGGAAGTGCCGCGGTGTACAAGGCGAGCCAGACCTTGTTTCAAACAAACCGCAGTCGGCTCGCCGAGTGCATTTTTGAGGGCAGAGAGATCGGCGCCGAGCCCGTCCAACCCCCTCGAGCTTCACTTGAGAGGGGTCTAAAAGATCTTTTTGGGGCCGCGTCCCCGCCAGACAAAGCGCCCATCCGCGACCCAAAGGTCGCGCCTGATCTCTGGACCCCCGTGACGGGGCAAGAGATTGAAAGTGCCTTGGCTTCCTCGAAGCCCAGCTCACACGGTCCTGACGGAGTGTCCCTCCACAGGCTACGCAAGCTGCCCCGTTTTCGACTGGAGCTCTTTTTAAATGCGACCCTGGTGTCGGGCACGTTGCCGGCTGACCTCCTCGTCAGCAAAACGGTTATGATTCCGAAAACGGACCTCGGATTGGAAAATCCTGATAACTGGCGGCCGATATCTGTCCCGTGCGCGATGACAAGATTATTGCATAAAATTCTTGCATCCCGCCTTAGCAAGCTGCCTCTACATCCGCACCAGCGCGGTTTCACGGCACAAAATGGCGTCTTTCGGAACACGGTAACGTTAGACGCCATGATCCGTAACCGCCGAAAGACTGGGAGGCCGTATCATTTATTAGCATTAGATCTTAGAAAGGCTTTCGATACGGTCTCCCATAACTCCGTCCTGCGCGCCATGCGGCGCTTCGGTATCGACGAGCGTTTGACGAGCTTCGTGATGGAGGGTTACCGTCGCGGCCAAACCGTCCTGGCATGCGGAGAGGTGGGATCGAGTGGCAACGATCCCATCCGTGTTACCCGGGGTGTAAAACAGGGCGACCCTCTGTCGCCTATCTTGTTTAACCTCGTCATGGACGAGCTGGTGTGCGATCTGGAGGCGACCGGTCTAGGTCTTCCGGTAAATGACTTGGTCAAAGTTGCTTGTCTCGCGTACGCGGATGATTTGGTGGTCGCCAGTGACTCTTATCCGCATGCGTTGCGCCTCCTGCGTCACTGCACTGATTTCTTTGAGCAGCGCGGTCTGAGCCTAAACGTTGCCAAGTGTGCTTCGGTATGCTGCAACGTCGTACCAGGGAAAAAGGTACTGTACTCCTCAACACGATCCCGATTCTTTGTTGGTGGTGTTCCCATCAAGGCGTTGGGTCCAGTAGATTTCATAAGATACCTGGGGAGTGCGTACAATCACCTAGGGCAGGCGAAGCCCCTGTTTGACGATCTTATGCTGCAGTTGTCGCGGTTGTCTGGCGCCGCGCTTAAGCCGCAACAAAAAATAAAATTGTTAAAGATCTATCTAATCCCGAGATTCCTTGCACGTCTAACGTCCACGCGCGTGACGCTGGGAATACTGAAGGGTGCTGACCGCATTATTCGTGTCTTCGTTAGGAAGACACTACACCTTGTTCGAACTTGTACGGCTGGCGGTCTCACAGTTACCTAGTGTTTCGTACACACCTGGAAAGCCTTGTCAGTGCTGGGTTTCGCGGATGACATTTTCCTGTTATCCAACACTAATGCGGAACTCCAGCACCTGTTGGACGTAACATCTGCCCAACTAGACAGGGTCGGGCTCAAAATCTCGCCAACCAAGAGCGCGGTCTTTGGTTTAACATCAAGGAATCGGACCTGGTTCACTGAGGAGGTGCAAGCGACGGTTCAAAGGCACCTCCTTCGAAATCTATCAGTGGACGAACCGTTTGACTATCTGGGCGTCACTTACACCATTTAAGAAGGCTTCTAGATCGACGCCCAACTCGTCAACATAGGCGTGACAGCCAAGCGCTGCCAGAGATTATTCCTCAAGCCAACGCAGAAGTGCTGCCTAAGTTCGGCCATCTTCTGCGGCCTAAGTTCGGTCTTACCATCGATTCCCCGTCCAAGACATCCTTGCGCAGAATCGACGATGAGGTAAGGTCCGCGTGCAAGAAGTACTTGCACTTGCAGGAATGCGTGACCACCCATCTGTTCTACGCGCGCAAGAGGGACGGAGGCCTTGGGTTACCAAGGCTGGAGACGATGGTTGCTCTGAACGCGGTGCGGGCACTCTCTGCGTTGGCCGATGATAAGGATGTGCTGATGTGCCAGCTCTCGACATCCGGTGACTTTGCGGTCAGGACGCGCAAACTGGCCGCACAACTTGAATTGACGGTACCGGTCTTGGGGCGTGACATCGTCAGGGTAAAGCTGGACCTGAAATATCGGGAGGGCACGATGTGGGCGCTGCAAGGCTCCCAGGGCAAAGGGGTTAGGGAATTTGTAAACAACCCTATTGCCAATTATTGGCTACTCAATACCAACGCCCTGCCCCCTGGGGAGTTCATAGACGCGCTGAAGCTGCGCACGAATACATTCGGCGTGCGCGAGGTTTTAGCGCGTAGCGGCTACCCACACCTGGACACGAAGTGCCGAAGATGCCGCCTGAGGACCGAGACGCTGGCCCACGCCATTGGGGAATGTCCGGCCGGACGAGCGTTGCGGATAGACCGCCATAACACAATCGTCCGGGATCTCGCCCGCGTCTGCGAGGGAAAAAATGTCATCTACGAGGAGCAGATGTTCACCGCCGAAGATGGCACACCGCTCAAGCCCGATTTGCTAATTAAAAACAGCAGTCGAGCCCTTATTGCGGATGTGACTGTGCGGTTTGAGCAGGGAGATTCCCTTCGCGACGTGGCGCTAGAGAAAGTGAGAAAATATGAGGTCCTGAAAGCTAAAATCAGGGCCTCACTGGGCGTGCAGCCGCTGGTGTTTGGGTCGAGGGGTGCAGTGCCATTTTCGACGCTAAAAGCGCTGAAGGCCCTCGGCTGCACCAAGCGAAAGCAGATAGACCTTGCGCTGCACGTCATCAGAACATCTTTGATGCTCGCCCGGGCTCACATAGATCTTGCGTAACCCGGTGGCGTAAAAGAAGAAACCCCAGATGTGATGAAAAGATCTCCGGCCAATCGAAGAAATACCGAGGAAGAGGTATTAAACGAAAAAGACGAAAACGACTTGAACAAAAAGAAGAAAAATGAAAATGGAATTTCCGTACGCATCGGCGTGCCCCCCCCCACCCCGCCTCGGCGGGGGCTCTCTCTGTCGTTCGCGGCGGCGTGCCGGGTGCTGCCGGCCTCGTTGCGTGCGGCGCGGCGTTAGCGTACCCAAGGGATGCACTGCGCCGTGCCGGGCGCTGCGGGGTCGTCGGAGCTCGGGACGCCGGGGCGCGTGGCCGTGTGCGGCGGTTGGTGCCCCTCGCCGAAGGGGGGGGCGCGGATGCGACGGTGCCCGAATTTGAAATAATGAAGTACAATTGTAAAAATAAAATGTAATTTAAACCTTGTGAAAGGGAATAATGTATGTTTTTGTGTAAATTTATATTTGAATATACGTATTATAGCCAAATGCCTCGTCATCTAATTAGTGCCCCTCAGAGCCCCTGCGCAAATACCTGCCGAACCATCTGTTGGCGGGCCGTGCGATCCTGTGTCTGCTATTCGGGATGAAAGCCTAAATGTGGAGGCCGCCGCCCCGTCGGAAGAAATCGCTACCACGCCCATACTTACCTCCAATCCTACCTTCTCTGACGAGATACCATGGCGTGAGGTATTCCGACGAGAGGCCGCGGACATCGAACAAGTCCTGCCATGCGCAGTCGAACTCCGGGACATCTTGGAGAGGCGGCTTCCCACTCCTGGGGAGATAGATGCGGCGGTCGACGCGGTCACGCTGGCATGCAGGATTGCAGGAAACCAAACCATCACGAAAACCTGTAAAACCGGGACGGGAAAACTTCTCAAAGAGAACGGTCGAGAGACGGACCCGGTTTGCGAAGACGCAGGAACTATTCAAGCGCAATCCATCCCAGCTTGCTAATCTCGTGATGGGGGGGAACGTCCAGGAGCTCACGGGTGAGAAGAAGCCGGGACTCCCAACGGAGGGAACACGCGAGATCTATGGGGAGTTATGGGGGGGGGGAACACTGAGACCGGACCACTCGTGGTAGCCGGCAACGACGAAAAAGTCTCCCTAATCACGGTTAGGTAAATCATCCAAAAGATCCAGCGGCTCAAGAACAGGGGTGTTGCCGGGCCGGATGGCATCACCAAGATGGGACTCCGGAAGCTCGGAACCGCAAACGCGCTGGCCCTTGTCTACAATACCATCATCCTTACAGGATACTACCCTTCGGCATGGCATAAAAACCGTACGACCATGATCCCGAAAGAGGGCAAGGACCCAGCGAGCGCCGAGAACTGGCGGCCATTGACCATATCATCGGTCATGGCGCTCCTGTTAAGCTCCTGCCTTAAGTCAAGGCTGGAGCAATATGCCAACACCTCGGTGCGGCAGCGGGGCTTCGTTGAGGGAAACGGGTGTTTCTTGAACGCCACGCCATCCGGAGAGGCAAGAAGACACGGCTGTGCGCTGCCCAGCTGGACCTCACCAAAGCCTTCGACACCATCCCTTATCCGGCCATCGCGGAATCACTACAGCGAGTGGGAGCACCCAAAGCCTTATCGAACGTTGTCCTGGAGATGTACCATGGTGCTACGACCAGAATAACGGGGACGAACATCACCATCCCCCTAGGGAGAGGAGTGAAGCAGGGCGATCCACTGTCTCCACTCTTGTTGAACCTGGTGATAGAACCGACAGTCGCGGCGCTAGAACCCATGGGAGGTTTCCAAATCGTCGCCGCAAAGAGCCTGTCCATCTTGGCCTTTGCGGACGACATCCTCCTATTAGCTGAGACCCCGGAGAAGCTTCAGCCCATGCTGGACATGACTTCTACGAGTCTGGACGGCATTGGGGTGAAGATATCCGTAAAGAAAAGCGCCGTGTTCTCACTGCGGGTCATCAGGAAGACGTGGGTCGCCGAGCCGATCACTTCCACGATCGAGGGGATCGAACTGCGGTACTACAGCGTCGACAAACGGTTCGACTACTTAGGGGTGTCCTTCACTCTGTTTGAGGGTCTCTCCCACAGAGAGCATTTGGAGAGGCTGAAAAAAGCGGCCACTTTGTGTGGCTTACTACCGCTTAAGCCGGAGCAGAAGGCATCCCTACTGAATCAGTACATCCTCCCGAAGACCCTGCACCGTTTCACCATCGATTCTCCCTCCAAAACGTCTCTCGTGAACATCGACGACGCCATAAGGGGTGCGTGCAAGAAGTTCTTGCACTTGCACGACAGCACCACCGACCACCTTTTCTATGCAAGGAAGCGGGGTGGGGGCTTAGGTTTTCCGAGGCTGGCCCATCTCGTTTCTCTTAATGCGGTCAAGGCGTTGTCACGGATGGCAAACGACAGGGACCCACTCGTGAGGGAGCTGGCGGTGCGGGGGGACTTCGGTGCGAAGATCAGAAGATATGTCGCACAACACAACATCAGGATGCCCGCCTCCCGCTTAGACATTCTTCAAAAAAAGATAGGTTTAAAGCGGGAGGAACACTCGAAATGGGCGCAACAGGGATCCCAAGGGAAGGGACCAACTTCCGGGATAACCCGGTGGCCAATGACTGGCTGCTGAACGGCGCCGCGCTTAGGTCTGGTGAGCTGATTGATATGCTCAAGATGCGCACCAACACCTATGGCGTCCGGGAAGCATTGAAGCGAGCCAAACTCCATCATCTTGACCCGCTATACCGGCATTGCCACCTCAAAATTGAAACCCTGGGGCATGTACTGGGGGAGTGCACGGGGGAAAGGACCTCAAATCCGCCGCCACAATATCATCGTGGCGGAAATAGCGAAGCAGGTGGAGAACAAGTACACCGTATACGAGGAGCAGTTCTATCGCGTTGCAGATGGCGCGTTAATGAAGCCGGATTTGGTTATTAAAGACACCAACCATGCTTACATCGTCGACGTGGCCGTGCGATTTGAGACTGACTCTTCGTTGCGGGAAGCGGCTGATGAGAAAATCCGCAAGTACTTCGCGCTAATTCCCATCCTGCGGAACGCCTTCAAGGTTAATACCGTGGAGGTCGTTCCAATCGTTTTCGGATCGAGAGGGACTGTTCCTTTCTCTACGCTGAACAGCCTAAAAAACCTAAAAATACCCAGAAAGAAGGCAATTGATTTTGTTTATTCCATCCTGCTCTCCCCTGTGGCCATCGCCAGGGCTCACATCGATTATGCTACCTAACCCGTCTACCTCGCCGAATCATGATAAGATATGACTCGACGAGCGAGCTCTCAGAAATAGACATAAATAGTGATCTCCGATCCTAATACCCGAAAATTGAAGAATTAAATTTTGCTTGTAAAGGCTAATAGAATTTGTTTTTGTTCAGTATGCATAGGGACTGCGAAAGCACGGCCTATCGATCCTTTTGGCTTAAAGAGTTTCTAGCAAGAGGTGTCAGAAAAGTTACCACAGGGATAACTGGCTTGTGGCGGCCAAGCGTTCATAGCGACCTCGCTTTTGATCCCTCGAGGTCGGCTCTTCCTATCATTGCGAAGCAGAATTCGTCATAGCTATCGGAAGAAGAAGAACATCCGCATCCACATGAACGGATCGGCCATAAGAATCAAAGAATCCGTTCTGGTGCTGGGAGTTAGACTGGACAAACACCTCAACTTCTCCCAGCACATCAGAAAAACGGCGGCGAAAGCAAAGGCGTCGGCATCCACCATCGCACGCTTGATACCCAACGTGGGAGGGCCAAAGGCAACCAAGCGAAGAGTGCTCGCAACCGTGGTGCATTCCATCATGCTGTACGCTGCACCCGTTTGGCACGACGCCCTCCAAATAGGACGAAACCGAGACAAAGTACATAGAGTACAGCGAAGAGCCGCTCTACGCGTGATAAGTGCATACAGGACCGTGTCGGACGAAGCTGCGCTGGTGTTAGCCTCAATAACACCGGCTGACCTACAGGCCGAAGAAAGGGCGAAAACCCACTCCGGACAAGTGAACACCAGCGACACGACCATGAACCTCTGGCAAACCAGATGGGACGAAGCCGAGGTTGGACGGTGAACACGGCGACTCAAACCCGACATCAAAAGTTGGGTCGCCAGAAGTCACGGTGAGGTAAACTACCACATCACGCAAGCCCTCACCGGACACGGATGCTTTAACGCATACCTCCACCGTTTCGCCAGAAGAACAGCCCCCAAGTGCGACTACTGCGACACGGAAGACACTGCTTAGCACACCTTTTTCGAATGTGCAAGATGGGAGCTGGCAAGAGTCACCGCAGAGTTGGGCACGGACTCGCAACTTACGCCCGACAACGTAGTAGCCACAATGCTGAAAAGCCCGGAGGACTGGAACGCCGTCGAAATGATGATTCACACGGTCCTGTCCACAAAAAAGCAAGCGGAGCGAGAGCAACAAAAAAACTAGATGAAAAGAAAAGAGGACAAAGAACAGAAGGTATAACATCAAACAAACGGCGAAAGAAGAAAAAGCACCCGGAAGACGAACAACCCCCACTCGATCGAAAGTAATGACTAACGGCGGTTTCTTGGTCGAGATGGGGAATAGGGGGGAGGTTTATATGATGATGGTATCTCGTACGAGATTTCCTCCTCCCTGCGCAAGCTAAAAAAAAACTATTAGCTATTGAACACCAATGCTCTGCGCCCTGGCGAGTTCATCGACGTACTGAAGCTGCGCACGAACACTTTCGGCGTGCGCGAGGTTTTGGTTCGGAGCGGTTATCCACACATAGATCCAAAGTGCCGGAGGTGCCGCCTCAAGACTGAGACGTTGGCCCACGCCATTGGGGGTGTCCAGCCGAACGGGCGTTGCGAATTGACCGCCACAATACTTCTTCTTCTTCATGTGCCATATCCGGTTCCCCGGACTTTGGCGACCTCTCGCCACAATACTATCGTCCGGGATCTCGCCCGCGTTTGCGAAGGGAAAAACGAAATATATGAAGAACAGATGTTCGCCGCTGAAGATGGCACACCGCTCAAGCCCGACTTACTAATGAAAAACAGTAGTCGGACCCTTATTGCGGATGTGACTGTGCGGTTCGAGCAGGGTGATTCCCTTCGTGACGCGGCGCTTGAGAAAGTGAAAAGAAGTGACGAAGAAAATCTAGCAAGAAAGAGCAAACAAAGAAACGAAAACGAAATAATAGTAAATGGGCTCGAAATGTTAGGAAGTTGTTAAAAACTGAAAGTAAAGATTATGAGTCAGTTTCAGGAAAATTTATTGTGCCAGCAAAACATCTAAAAGAAGCATGCGTTTGTAAGAGGAAGTGCTTTGAAAAATACAATAAAGAATCTCGGCAAAATATTTTTTTAAATTATGAGCAATTTGAAGTTCTGCACAAAATCAGTTTATAGGAGCTCATGTGGAAGAACACGAAAAGAAAAGCCAACGAATAAGATGTAAAAACGATAAACAAAGCAGGCAAAAATTTTATTAAAAGTACTGTTTACCCAAAAGTAGTAGGTGAATAGAAATTTTCCAAACAATGTTTTTAAACACTTTGGACTTAAGCATAAAAAATGTTAGAGTAATAGTTGAGAAGAAGAGGTCTGGTGATGGTAGCATAATTTTTTCGGAAGATAAACGGGGAAAATACGGTAATCAGCATAAAATTCCAGAACATGATAAATTAATAATAAAGCACATAAATACAGCTGCGTTCAAAATAATAGCAGTGCTATATTACAAAGACGGTAATCTTAAATAATTTTCTTATTTGAGTTGCTAGTGTTGTATAATTGCATATTACAGCACATCTAAGATTAAAAATTAAAATTAGCTTATCAAATGCTTCATCAGCAAAGTAATTATAGTATTGCTTATCACTTGATTGTTACTATGTAAATGCAGTGCGATAAAAAAAATAGCAGTAGTAACTTGTTCTTCGTATTTACTACAAATTTTCAAAAATTTAAAAGATATTTTAGTGCAGAGGCAAATAATGTAGTTTCCTTTAAGGCTGTTCTCTGAACCTATCCATCTCAACGTAAAAAAAGGAATTCCGTGTTGTGCAAAGACAGCAAACTTAACGTGTAGAAACTTTGTAATGCTTTTAAAGTGTAAACATGTATAGAAAAATTAATACGAATCAAGGATCGCCTACCCACGCACGTAAACAGATATTCTTACTATAAGCTGATGTTGCAGTTTTACCGAAGTGCAATACAATTTTATAATTGTGTGCTTTAATTATAAAATAATATTCGTAATATTTTTAAAATTATATTTTTCAACAATTTCATTAAATCTTACCATGACTTGACCGTCGTTCCTACCTAATGCAAACACGTACACATCGCTACCTCGAAAGAATAACGACACAACTCAAAATTTGGCAAAAATGAGTTAAGTATTAAAATCGACAGAATTTGGCTATACGGGCTTGGCTATTTGACGGGGCAGGAGATAGAGGATGCTCTTGCATCCTCAAAGCGTAGTTCTTGTGGTCCGGACGGAGTGTCCCTCCATAGGCTGCGCAAGATGCCAAAATTCAGACTTGAACTCTTTTTGAATGCGACCCTGGTGTCGGGCGCTTTACCAGCTGACCTCTCAGTCAGCAAGACTATTATGATTCCGAAAACGGACCTCGGATTGGAGAATCCAGATAACTGGCGGCCGATATCGGTCCCGTGCGCGATGACAAGATTACTGCATAAAATCTTAGCATCGAGATTGAGTAAATTGCCTATACATCCGCACCAGCGCGGTTTCACGGCTCAGAATGGAGTCTTTTTAAATACCGTTACGTTAGACGCCATGATTAGAAACCGCCGAAAGACTGGGAGGCCGTATCACCTGTTAGCTTTAGATCTCAGGAAGGCATTTGATACGGTCTCCCATAACTCCGTCCTTCGCGCTATGCGAAGATTCGAGATTGACGAGCGTTTGGTAAGCTTTGTGATGGAGGGTTACGGCCGCCGCCAAACCATCCTGGCATGCGGAGGGGTGGGATCGAGTGGCAGCGATCCCATCAGAGTGACTCGGGGCGTCAAACAAGGGGACCCTCTATCGCCTATCTTGTACAACATCGTCATGGACGAACTGGTGTGTAATCTGGAGGCAACCGGATTAGGTCTGCCGGTGAATGACCTCGTAAAGATCGCTTGTCTTGCGTACGCGGATGATCTGGTGATCGCCAGCGAGTCATATCCGCATGCGCTGCGCCTCCTGCGGCACTGTACCGACTTCTTTGAGCAGCGCAGGCTAAGCCTAAACGTTGCCAAATGTACATCTGTATGTTGCAACGTTGTACCGGGGAAAAAGGTACTGTACTCCTCGACGCGATCCCGATTCTTTGTTGGTGGTGTTCCCATCAGAGCGTTGGGTCCCGTGGACTTCATAAGATACCTAGGGAGTGCGTACAATCACCTAGGGCAAGCGAGGCCCCTGTTTGATGATCTCGTGCTGCAGTTGTCGCGGCTGTCAGGCGCCGCGCTTAAGCCGCAGCAAAAAATTCAATTACTTAAAATCTATCTAATCCCGAGAGTCCTCGCGCGTTTAACATCTACTCGCGTGACTCTGGGTATACTGAAGGGTGTTGACCGAATGATTCGCGTCTTTGTTCGAAAGACATTACACCTGGTAAGAACTTGTAGTGACGCCTTCCTACATGTTCCCACGCGTTTGGGCGGTCTGGGCATCCAGTCGCTCTACACCGCTGTTCCCGGTTTGCTCCACGCCCGCTTTGTCGAGGCAATGGTGAGCGACCAACTGTTCACCCGAGCCGCGCTCGCGTCCCCAGAGTGTGAAAAGCTCTAGGAGCGAATTAATACCTGGACGCGGCGCACCGGTGGTACGAGCAAGGCGATGGTGAAGCGTGCCTAAAACGAATTTTAATCTTGTGGTTAACTACCTAACACATAATATTGTAGTATCTAATGTCGGTATCATTGTTGTAGTGTATATAAACTATTAGTTCATTTGGAAACGTGGTTATTTGTTTATACTGTGGTTTTTGTGTAGTGATCCTCTGTAATTTGTGTGAAAATTCTGTGAAAATTGATAAATATTGAAATTATGACCGATAACAAAAAAAAGCGAGAAAGAAGGGTGCATTTTTTGCCTAGCGAAAACAAATTACTCACTAATTTCGTTTTGAAATACGCTAATATCGTAGAAAATAAAAAACAAACAAGCTCCCGCAAACAAGCTGCACATCTTCAAGGCCATTATTCGACCGACCATGACCTACGCCGCATCCGTGTGGGGAACAGCAGCCCGAACCCACATAAAAGATTCAAGTTGTCCAAAACAAATGCATTCGTCACGCATTTTCCAGTTCATATTACGTCACAAACAAAAGACTCCACGCCGACGCAAAAATGGACACCATCGACGTTCACATCAGAAAACAGGTGGAAAAACTTTAGAACTCGTCAAGATTAAATAAAATAATTTTGATTACATTCGATTACAGAAAATAAATTTCAATTTTGGGAGTTTTTTCGGCAACGAGTTGGTGCTATAGCTTTCTAAAATCTGACAACACGGAGTAGACATAGCCGTGGTCGAATGATTAAGCGAGTAAAAAGTATACAGTGTAACAGTCAGTTTTGTACGGCACTGTATATAAAATTTTTTAGAAATAACTCCCTCTTTTTGAATTTTGATAAAGAAACGCGAGAACCTGCGTGTGCGGTTAAGCCACAGACTACACTTTAAATCGATCTTTACTAGAATTAACTTAACACATTTTGGAAACCTTCGTTAACTCAAATTGCTTAATTTCCATAAGGACCGAACAGCAGATGATAATTGAGCTGAGCTTTGATAATTTACTAGGAAATTGTTAATTTTTGAACAGGTTCTTTGTTTATTTATTTCGCTGGAGAATTCAACCACATTTGTTGAAATTGCTTTATGGACTTGGAAGTCAGATTACAAGTTGTTTTCTTTTGGGGAGCCCTCCTACCCGAAAGTCATTAGATTGCCCTGGTTGATTGTCAATATCAAAGAGAGTCAGCAAACCATTAGAGATCCTTGCAGCCTTCAAATAAATGAGGAAGAAAAAGAGAAACATACAAGGTCGTATAGTTAAAGTTTTATGTTGCGCCATCAAAATCGATATTCAAGTTATTGTCCGGAAATATAACTGCATAAATTATTATTTAACAAGATATATTTTGGATTTGTGAAATAACGGGTTGATTTTCATATATAATAAATTTTTTAGTATGTAAAAATTATTTGGAAACCTGCAGGCAAATAGCTATCTGCGCGTGAGGTAACAATTTTTGGATATGGTAAATTTTACTTATACCGACATTTTATCAAATTATACCTGTCTTTAATTATTTTAAATATAAAAAAAGAACCTGCGACTCGCTCTCCCCATATATCATACATCAGTGCTACCGGTAACCATTGATAATTAGACAAATTTTTTTTAATTTAGAAGGTTATAACGTCAGTGTTAAACAGTTGGTAGAATTTATTTTTTGCATTTGTCGATTTTTTGTGTTGGTACACCTAATCTCTGGATTCTGTGATTGAGAAATTCTTCAAACTCCCAGAAAAAATACGAAAAATGGACTAATACGTAAGACAATACAAACCAGTATACGACAAAGTACATTTCAAAGAAGTTAAAATTTGCATTCGTGGGCAACCAAATCTTGTTCTAAGAATCGACTAAGCCAAAAATAGTCAAATTTAGAGACAACGAGAGCCATCATGTATCATTTTGAAAATACAATGTTGAATTTTTTTAAATTATGAAGATTGTTGAGGAAAGAAGCTTTCGGTAAAGTATTTGAAGTAGATAAAATACACGAGAAAGATCAAGTTGATACGTATGCAATGAAAGTTGTAAAAAAGGGTCGCCTTACAAAAGACAAAAGATGATTGAAAGAGCAACTTTGGAAAGAAACGTTTTACAATCTGTCGAACACCTGTTCATTATTAAACTACATTGTTCATTTCAAACCGAAACCAAGATCTATTTGATATTGGATCATGTTAGCAGAAGTGATTTTGACGTATTGCTAAAAACAACAATTTTATCTCATAGCCCTATTTTGTTTTACATCAACCAAGATTTTTTGGCAGTGGAATATCTACTCTCGGGGAATCGTGCACCGAGATATAAAACCGGCTAATATCTTAATTGATTCTAAAATTTACATAAAATTAACAAATTTTAGAATTATTATCTAGAAATAATTTCAAAGCTGGAAGGACCTATTCAAATTGTGGATCTTGGCAGTTTATAATAACGGAAATGTTTACAATGATTGGATATGGTAAAGAAGTGCATTAGTAGGTTCTTCTTTGCAGAATGCTGACCGGTCCGTTACCAAAATTTGGAGGTGGTAAAACTAAAAACTCTGGTCAAGCTAAGTTTATGGAGGAGAAACCTACTAATTACATTGTTACAGGAAAATGTTAAAAGACGAGAAGAACAGCCGAAATTAAACAATACGCGTATTTTAAAAATACAAGTTACGAAAATGTTTTACAGCGTTCAGAGAATCCTCCTATTCTGCCCAAACCCAAACATGAAAGTACAGTATATAAAATGATTCGAACATTATTTTCGAAACAGATTAGAGATTCTACTGCTAGTACCGTTGACGAAATGTCCAATGTTCAATTCAAAGGTTTTACATTTATCGGAAACATTGGGAATACGAGCTAATCGATGTAGCTATAGTATTTTTGTAATTCAAAAAATTTTAAGATAATATAACTTTATAAAAAATAAACTTACAATAAATTGTATAGCATACTGAAAACCAAAGTTTTCATTTATACAAGACTTCGTGCCATCAATCAAAGAATTCATTCCTCGACAAAAAAAATGGTACCTTCTTAAAAAAGATATCACTAACAATAAATAGCCGTTATAATAAAACATGTATTGCATTTAAATATTATCTTTGTTCAAATTTCAGCATTCGACCATTGCTGCATTGAAGCCATAAGCATTTTGAGTAGGGCCTATGGTTACGTAAAAATTAAAATATTAGTTTTGTGGATCATGCTTCTAATACGAAAGTTATACCCGGTTTCTTCATAGCATCTTAAGCTGTTACCTGGTTTAACGTCTGTCCGCGTCTAAGCTCCAACTGAGGCCTGAGTCGAGTTGCACCAAAAAGTGATAAAGTCGCTTTAGCTCTGCAATTGCTTAGCTGATAGTCATTTTATCAATTTGATACAATTGCAAGTGACAGTAGATAAATATCATAACAAAACTTATTTTTACATTATCATATTATTGATATTTTGTAATTATATACAGATTACACAAATTGATTATATAATATTGTTGCCGTTAATGTGTATTTGTAAGTTGATATTATTGCAATGCGAATTCAACTTATTGTGAGTACATTTTTTGTATACTTTATTTGATATAATTTTTTCTCTATTAAATTATTGTAGATAAAATACCAAAAAATTCTCCAAAAATTATTCTGCCAATGAGAAGCAGCTTTGAATCGAATTAGTAAGTCGCCATAAAAACGTGCTTAAAAACAAAAATATCAATGCTATATCCAACCAAGATAAGGAAGAAGCGTCGATTAAAATTAAAGATATATTTAACTCCAGAAACAAAATTTATCGAGAAGTTTCTTCACTCCGGAAACAATGAAGTAATATGTATGAAGCACAAAGTACGAAAAAACGCCTATAAAAGATAGGATCGGTTCTTAACCCAAGGCATGATCTATTGCTTTCAATAGCAAACAAAACCACTATCGAGGGCCTATAAAGCCCTAATGATGAAGAAAGAGTAGAAGTTGCTGGTACGTAAACAAGATTGCTTTTTTTGGTTTTTGTTTTTAAGAAATATAATTCCTTAAATCCATTTTGATATAATTGTAATTTTGTAGTTGAAAGAAGCTTTACGGAAAATACAAATACTTCTGCAATGTTACTAGATGAAATACAAATAGCTTCTGATATTGAAATTGAAGAAATTGAATCAGGGTTTGAAAAAAAATTCAAATTAAGGTTTGTTAGTGAATATTATTATAAGTAGATCTAATTATAAGAATGAGGTGTTCAATGTTCGATTGCAATAATAGTAATCAAGGTGGAAAAGTTAATGTGGACATAATGTACCACTCATTTCTTCAAGATCCCACATTATTAAAGCAGTGGCTGCAGTTATTTGGACAAAGTGATAAATTTATTTAAAAACTGCTCGAATGTGTTCCGTACATTTTATTGAAGAAGACTACCAAGCAGATGTCCTTTTAGCATCTTATGTTATTCATAGAAATTAAATAAAGTGCCAACAACATTTTTGCCTCTGAAACAAATTGAACAAGAAGATTCAACGCGCCTTCAACGTCTTAACAGAACAAAGAGATATAAAACAGCACAGCAGTAAGTTTTCAATCATATTAGGTTTTTCTTTGTTATGCTAATTATAAATTTGTTATAAGGTAGAATTATCCAATTGATAATACTGATAACCTTGAAGTAAATATTGACAATGACACATATGAATCCAAAAGTTTTATTCTTCATATACATACTTTGTTATATAAATATTGCTTCTTTATTTTCATTTCATCTAATGAAAGAACGCATAGCTTCTCCGATTCTTGTAACTCAGATTTCTGCATAATGTGTAGAGCTGGTTCAAGAATTCCGGGGCACACCATTGACGAAGGGTCGATACAGCTGGAAGTGGATATTGTTTTTTAACAATAATTTATATGCGCGTGCACTATATATTGCTATTCCATTTGCAACGTTATCGACGGACCACTTTGGGAGCTTACCAGGGTTCTGTAGTCTTTTCATCTGACCAGGTGTAAAAATAGCAGTAACTGAATTTATAAATTATTTTTTTTATAAAGTTCTCTCTTTGTAGAAACACCTCGGCCAGCCAATTATGTACAAGTTGTAATGATTCGAGGTTTATTCGTGGACCCTCAGAAGATTCTCTCTTCGAATGGAGCTACGTCAAGATAATTAAGTAGCGTAGTTAATATAAACAAAAATAATAATAATACACTTCAATATAATATAATGTAACTCAAAAAGTAAATAAATATAACGAAATAAAACTATTCATGCTGAAAAGAATTGACAATTAAATATTGTTACAAATGTTCAATTGTTAAATTGTCTCTTACCGTTTAAAATATGATTGTCTGTATGCAGAAAAGATTCTTTCAACATCAACACTTGTTTACGACGCCTTTAAATGCAACAATTGGCCAATTAAAAAACAAATTTTGCATTTGTTTTAATGGATTAAATGTGAACTTAAACCCAGCGAAAAATATTGTACATAACCCAGTGTTTTCATTCCGTTTTGAGGATCCATTATCAGCGTCAAAATACATCAAGTTGATCCTTTACATAAAAGATGGTCAGTAAAGATTGCAACCTGGGGAACAATAAAAGACTAGGCTTTCCGTTTCGTGGGCGTTGTTTACTTGTTCTTTAAGTTTAAGTTACATCGTTTAGTTTCAATTGTTCTTTATTTTAGTTAAATTGTTCATTGCATGTATATTTAATGTTTGTGTTTTTTGCAAGTGTTGTAATTCATACCAAATGGAGCAGCCAGCACCTTTGAGCAATGCAAGCAGCAAGTTTGTTTATGAAATTTAAACAAAATAAATCTATAGTCCATTCGTTTTAAGATTAGTCTTGAATTGAGAACTAAAAATATTAACCTTGAAATTTGATTGGTTGATATTCAAAAATGAATTTGTAAGTTCACACCACCACAATTGTTTGAGATTTGACGTTGATAAATATTTTTTCGTAAAATTTTGTAACGAATCTTTAATATTGCTGTTTGAACCAAGAATACGTTAAAAACTAATTGTTATTCTAATAACACTTTGGTTTTGTATTCTATACAAAACCAAACCATTCTATACAAAAAAAATTCTAACCTTAATTTGTTTCAGAAATTTAGGTTTTTTTTAATTAAATTATGGATCAACCAGGAACTAGTAATCAGGAAATTTATAATTTTGAAGAAGCTATTTTCACCGTCGAAAGTCAAGAATCAAATCAAACCGAATCGAGTTATTCAAATGAAACCAACGATAATTGGAGTTTTCGGGATGTCATTAAAAATCATCACATTAAAATTATACATAGTGGACAGAAGATAATTGGGTAACTTGGGTAAATGCTGGTCACACTACGGCTAAAGTATGGAAAAACAAATCTGTAACAAGTGCAGCTGAAGCTTTCAACAAAGGTCTCTCGGTAATAGTATACACTAATTTAGATAATTATCAATTACTAAATTGTAAATATATTTTAGACAGGATTACAAAACCCCTCAGGTAAAGGTAAGCGATTGATTATTTTTCATATAAGAAACGAGGCAGGATTTGTGGAAAATGGATTATTATGTTTTGAATCGAAAAAAACTAACGACTATCATGAAGAGATGAATTCAACTGTATTTGAAGAATGGATGGTGACAAATTTTGCCCCTTTTAGAGGGCTGTAAGTTGATTGGACTTGTCTTTTATTGTATTATGGTGCTTTTGAGCAAAATAGGTACTTTTGTGCCTCTGCTCTAAACTGTAGTTGATAATAATAATAATAATAATAATACTGTTATAGTAATGGACATGCTTCATATCATTCGAGAAGAAAAGATAAGAGACCACTTAAAAGTTGGACCAAGTCGCAAATGATGGAATGGCTTGATGCACAAGGAATTCCAGCAGAACGGACAGAATTAAATGTAGAACTTTTCGGTAAATCTTATTCTTATTAAATCTTAATAATAAATTTGGTAATACAAATTTGATCATCATCATCTTCATTATCGTTTGCACGTTTTAGACTGTGTTTACATCAATAAAATTATAAATCTTTCAACAATTTATTATTAATTATTGATATAAACATAACAAACACAGTATTCAAATATACCTAGTTATTGGAATGGGGATCATTCAACTTAATCGGTGGGAAACTGAAAGGTAAGTTTTACTTTGATACTTACAATATTGTATAATATGATTGTTATTACAACTGACCTAAATTTTAGCTAAAATAACGAACAATTTGGTAGGGAAGCCAGACTGTTCGTATGTGATAGATGAAATGGTCAAGTCCTCCGGAAAAGAAGTTTTAAGATTGCCTCCATACCACTGCCAATTTAATCCTATCAAATTAATTTGGGCACAAGTAAAAGGCTATGTTGCTGCAAATAATAAAACTTTTAAATTTGGTGATATGAAAGTCTTGTTTCAGGATGGTTTGAAAGCAGTTACACCAGAGAGATGGGCACAGTGTGTTAAACATGTTGTAAATGAAGAAAACTTTAGATATCCAGTGGATGATCGAGTAGAAGCAATGCAATTGGAATTTCAAGTAAACACAGGTTTTTCTTCTGATGAACTTTTCTAATTTTGTAAAGTTGGTCTTATGTAATATGTGAAAAGGTTATAAGCAATCTTGCTTACTTTTATGATGGAAAGTTGTATGTAATAATGAAGATGTAATTAAATAATTCCTAAATAATTTTTTGTTCATTGAAATTATTATATCAAGTTAATATTTAACGTATTAAACCCTTTCGTAGCTATGCAACCATGCATACTGCAAATAAACTCTTGTAGGTATGCAACCAAGCATACTGATATCACGAACTGCAATTAAACTTGTAAATTTTCTATGTAAACCCGGCTTGGGTAGAAAGCGACATCTAAGACTAATCTTAAACCGAATCGACTATAGATTATTTTGGAAATAAACGAAGGATATCGATATTGGTAAACCTCTATGAAATTGAACATGAGATGAAATTTTTTATGCAAATGATGACTCAGGACTGGGCAGTACTTCCATTACATGTATTTAAAATATTTTTTAATAAAATTAATTTTTACATGTTAGATGAAATTGAAAAATAATTTAATTCATAACTTACATAAAATTGTTCAAAAACTATTTAAATGAATGATATAGGTTGCGACACCGTGTTATAACTGATGTTTCGATTTTCAAAATCTCATCAGGCAATTTAATGTAAGTTAAAAAATTACAATTTTATGTAAGTTATGAATTAAATTATTTTTCAATTTCATCTAACATGTGAGAATTAATTTTATTAAAAATTATCACATGTTAATAACATTTACCATTTTGTATTTAAAATACTGTATTTTATATCATGTATTTTAAAATTTTTAAATTAACATTTTTTAATAAATATCGATGAAAAAAAATTAATTTTGCTATCATAGGATGCACAATAATTTTCTAGTTTAATTTCTCGAAATACTATAATAAATAATTTCTAGAAATAATTTCAGGAGGTTAAATTGGCGAGCAGAAATCTACTAAACAATTGAAATCAATGTTAATTCCATATGTTCGACGTTGATAGTAGAAACCTGGTATAATAATTATGTTTTTTATTGCACATATTATAACTTTAATAACTATTGTAATTTCAAAATAAAACTGCATTTCTGACTAAAATTGAAATACCCGAGTATTTGCACTAGTGCATCCTCCCTATTAGTCCGGTCAAAACATAAACATAGACATAAAAATAGGAGTACCCTTGCATAAATTCTCAAGAAGTTGAAAATTTACATGAACGTTAGAGATACCATTATAATGAAATTGTAAAAAATCCCCATCCAACCCATGTGTGTAAAAAATGTTATGCGAGGTCAAATTTCGCAAAAATGGGTTTTGTGAATTTTTTAGCGAAACGGTTAGTTTTATGAGAAAAATAGTTCGGACAAAAATTGTAGATCATTTAATTATCTGCAAAAATTCTCGTTGTACATTTTCCCTAAGATTCACCATTTCTGAGAAAAAGGGATTCTAAAATTTACTAAAGTTATATTCTCCATAATACGCATGACTCCACTGTTAAAGAAATGGTTCCTTATTTCCATGCATCAGGACATTTTCCTTACGCTAAGTCTGCACACTTATATCTGCAAAATATGTTAAAATTAAATGAGTTTATGAATCCTAGTGTTTACCAACGATTTACAGGGGGATTTTTCGCGGTTAGACCTTCAGATAAGTTTTTTTTTCCTGTTTCCTAACTGGGTTACACCACCCAGCCAGAGAGTATATAAGCTGCGAATTGATACAGTAATAAAGATTGGATAATTAACATGATAAAAATAATGATTATGTTGAACTTAATAAATATAATAACAATAATAATAAAAGTGAAATAATGGTAACAATAATAATTGATAATAAAAAAAAAAAAAAAAACAATAACAATAATAATAGGCAACAAGAACAGCAATTTTAACAACGCACAAAAACTTTAAACTGCGCAGGACCACACAAAGTTAAAACGAATTTTAATTGTTTTAAAAGTCAGTCTTTTAATTTTAAGTCAAATTTTGATTTTTTTAATTTAAATGGGTTCGTGTCTGTATATAATTTCCAAATGCTACTGTCAGTATTTTTATTTTTAGGTTAATTGTAATTTTTAGGTTAATTTTGATTTGTTAGTGTAAAAGTTTTCGTGTCTGTATAATTTAAACGTCACTGTTAGTCTTTTAATTTTAGGTTAATTTTAGTTTTAGGTTAGTTTTAATTTTGTCACTGTCAGTCGAATTTAAAATTTTCGTCTTTGTATATTTGTATATGTCACTGTCAGTCAGTTAAAGTTAAGTGTCAAAAGAAAATTCGTATTAATTTCATAAATTGATGAAAGGAAGACTAAGAAGATTTAATTCGAAGCGCCGAAACGCCCATATGAAGAATTGGTTAAAATTTGAATAATTATAAAAATAAAAAGAAATAAAGAGTAATTTATTTGTTAAAATCTTTTAATGACCCTATTATGTGTGTAATAAAATTTTTGTATGAAGTTATTAAAGAAGTACAAGAAGAAGAAGTTGCAATTTCGAGAATGTTAAATGGGTCGGTGTTATTAAAAGAACAAATGTTCATATGAGCGAATCGACGGATCGAGTATTTAGGACAGCATTCAATCAAATGTTGCATAGTCTGCCTACTTTTTGAATCACAGGGGCATTCCTCAATAGGACTGATCTTAAAACGGAAGAGATAAGATCTTGCATAAGAGTGTCCCGTTAATACCTGCGTTAGCTCGAAGGAAGTTTCAAAGGCGTCTCTAAATAAATCAACATCTCGTATTGTGGGCAAAAACTCGCGGGTGGTCGAACCTTGAACTGCGTCCTTGTATTCGGTTTCCCAAATACTCTTCATTTCAAGGCGGATCAACCGCTTTGCGTAGCTCAGTGGAAACTGGTTGTATGCGGTGCGGCAGTGGGAAACTGCCGCATCTTTTGCACATAAATCGGCAACTTCGTTTCCACCTATGCCGCAGTGAGCCTTCACACACACGAACGAGATGTCGGTTTGATTTTTCAACCTCAGAAGAGAAAAGTGGATGGAAGTGACCAACGGAATCGTGCTGTCTCTGTTACGAATAGAAACAAGAGAGGACAGGCTATCGGAGAATAAGCACGCAGACTGTATTCTCCTGGGGGAAATCCAATTCAGGGCCGCGTCGATTGCATAAAGTTCGGCTTGAAAAACACTACAAACCTTCAGATAAGTTAAGTTGTGGGACTTCAACGGATATGGCGATAAAGCAGTCAATGATGAAATCTATAAAGACAGATGGAGGTATTGCCCGAGGAAGAAGTACTAAAAAAAATGTCATCAGCAAATGGGTTTATGCCGTATTTTGTGAATGCCGTTGTGAAGCATTGGAAGATCTAGCAAATGTAAGAATGAATACAACAGATCAGAATGTTGATACAAATGACTCACTAGTAAAAACAAGATGCTAAAGATCTACAAGAACTTCTAGAGTGGTTTTCATCACATAATCCTTTTCCAGAGGTTAACAAAAGTTTGTCTATTGCTAGAGGAGTCGTTGATGATGATAAAATTAACTGCCATAAAGTTCGCAAAGTTATGATTTCCATTATGTCTAAAACGACAGGATTGACATTTGATAATATCAAACTCAAACGTGCTGATAAAGTAATTGTTTTTTTAGCTATGAATAGCATCATAAAAGTTCACGATGAGAAAGTACCTGTTGACCCTGTGTTATTATTTCAACGCATGAGTATTACTACGGCATTTAACGATAAAGTAGAAACATATTTTTAATATAAATTGGCTCCCTACCCGTTGTTCTTTATTTATAAATGTTTTCAAAAAGTAAACATTAATATTAACAACATAAAAACTAACATATACATACTATCGATGGAGGATATTTATTGCACCGTGTGGTCTGGGATCGAGAAGATGCATTCAGTAACAACTCAGATAAATACCTTCAGTATATACGCAGACATTTTGGTCAAAGTGTAACCGTAGAATTTGATAGCTATACCAATTCTACAAAAAATATTAAATCCGCATAACAACGTCACCGTGAGGCAAAAATGTCGGCATCTACCGATATTCTCTTTGACCAATTTATGACAGTCCTAACTAGCCAACAACAATTTCTGTCAAACATTCATGATAAATTGATAAGTCTCGGTTCGTTACAATGCTAAAATAAAAATCTACTACTGAAAATATTTTAGTCGAGCAAGCTGATAATGACGCTGATACTCATTACTTACCGCTCGAACTCCAATTAAAAATCATTTATTTTTAAAACCAAGCAGTGCTCAACAACCATCAGAAATATTTTCAAATACGAGTTTTTCGGTTTATCCTAAATGTAAAAATCATATTCTATTTTTACATGCTATGACTGGCTGTGATAAAACATCAGCAATGTTCCGGAGAGGTAGAACAAGAGTTTTTAAATTGTTTGAAAAAGAAGATTTAATTACATGTGCAAAAGTTTTTGAAGATATGAACTTTCCTCCAAAAACTCTAATTACCAACGGAATTCGCTTTTTTCTTTCTGTATATGGAGCTCTAAAAAAATTACTTACATAGATAAGTTACGTTACTTATCTTATGTAAACCATACATAATACAATACAATAATACATTAATACAAGAATACAATAATACAGAATACAAATTTAGTAAATTTTAGAATCGCTTTTTCTCAGAAATGATGAATCTTAGAGAAAAGTGTAAGGATAATTTTTGTAGATAATTAAATTATCTATAATTTTCGTCTGAGCTATTTTTCTCATAATGCTAGGGCTACATCTGCGTTAACGTCTAGCGAGAGAAAATGCGTTATTTAACGGAAGAAAAAATTACGCGCTAGATTATATATTTTTGAATGGCTACATCTATGTTAATGTTTAAAGTGATGTTTAACGTAGTTCATGTACAGTAAACTCTCGATTTCGAGCATCACTACCACGAAAGAAGCATATAAAATGTGTCGCTCAGGACTTATTATATAAACATAGTATCTTGTTACTCGCGTTTAAATTTCAGTCGACCCTGAATCTGCAAATTGCACATATTCTTGTCCGTTATTTAATTACTAACGTAGCACAAATAAAATTAACATTCAAAATTTGCAAACGAGTTTTTCAAATAATTTAATAGAACAGCTATTATATAAAATACACTAATTTTAGACAACTATTATTTGTTTTCATATTTCCGTAAAATTTTTATTTTTATTTTAAATTAAAACATTTCTTTGATGTTTGGTATAAACAACTTAAGTCAAAAATTTCTGTTTTTAGGTTATTTCAATATATCGTACGATTCTATTTTTTCCCTTTTTCCCTTTAACTCAAGTCATATCGCAAAAATAAAAGTGTGAAAGTGAAAATATAATAAAAGTTATTCGAAATTTATCTTTTTTAATCGGTAAAAACAACTTAATTTGCTTCAACTGTAAACTTAATTTAATTAGCATACTATGCAGAAATGAGGCGCAACTGAATCAAGTGCAGTCGAGATAATGCTGATAGCGCGAGATATATGTAGAATGCATAGTGTAGCCACAACAGCGCAATATTTAACACATTATCCCTTTGATGTGCCAAAGGAGACCGCTACCCGAGCTATCGCCTAATGTCTTATGCCATTACTAATATTGTCAACAGATTAGCACTTTAATTTGTAGCCATATCTGCATTTTAGCGCATTAATATACGTTAAGCTTAAAGTTAAACGCAGGTGTAGCTCTTGTCTTAAGCGTTGAAATTTAAGCCGACGCTGATTCTGCAAGTTGCACATATCTTTGCATTTTATTTAAGTTTTTAATATACAAATTTATCTTGTAATTTGGTTTAACGTAGTACGAATAAATTTTTTGCAAAATTTGCAAAACGCGGTCTTCAAATTATTTAATTTAGTATAAAAAAAATGCAATTTACACAAATATTTATTTTTAATTTCTCGTGAAATTTGTGTGTATTTTTATGTTGTTTAATATAAAACAAAATTTATAGGTATACTGCCATAAGTTTTTGCGTTTATTTTACAATTTAAGACATTGCTGCATAAAAATGTTGATGATGATTGCTATAAAATTGATAAAACAGGTATATCTTTATAACGAGAGCTTACTGTATAGTACTATAAGTATGCCGATAGCGGGAGATATAGAATAAATGTAGCCACAACAACGCGATATCTAACGTATTAATCCCTTTGATGTGCCAAAAGAGACCGCTACCCGAGTTATCGCTAAAGTCTAATGTCATTAATAATATCGTTAACAGATTATCACGTTAATTCGTAGCCACATCTGCATTTTAGTGCATTAATGCAAGCTAAGCATAACGTTAGACGCAGGTGTAGCCCTAGCATAAAACTAAACGTTTCGCTAAATAATTCAAAAATACTCCAAGATATTATTGGGTTAAAGATGAAAATAGAAGAACTAAAAAACGAAATAGAATTGATTTAAGATATAAGATAATAAATGCAATGAGAAAAATTTTGATGGATGGGATAATAACGTAAGAAGAAATAATATTATAATTCAAGATGTGTAACAGAAGCTGGTATATCAGAAAAAGGTATAGCATATCAAAATTGTTTTAAACAACCAAGTCCGATTAAGAATGTTTCAATGAATAAACCGTATACCGTACCTGTTTAGATTTGGTCGTACAATTAAAATACCCCAGAGATTGAATTATAATTAATATTAATAATATCGACCGTTAGAAGATTATTGATTTTTTTATATTTTATAATAAATTAACATCTGCGTTATTGTATACATGTTGAAAATTACTGTAAATAATATTTATTGTAAAGACAGGAGATGATGTATTTATTAGTATTTTAATAATATGGGAGTTGGCAACATAGGAAAACGTTATGTGATCTGATTTGATCTGATCTGAAAAACATTTAAAACACTTGCCTTTCTGAAAGGCAATTACGAGCATAAAAGTTCAAACAGAATATACTGGCGGTTACAAATTTTTAACCAATAAGAAATACTAAAATTTTAGAATTGAAAAACTTCTCAATTCTCGTTGATTAAAATTTAATAATATATTATATATTTTAAATACCCATTTGTGTGTATTTTGCCCATCCCTGGTTATAAATATCTGAAAAAGGAGTAGTTGTGGGAGAGGTAAAACCTCTAATCTACTAATCTACTGCAGACTCTTTACTGTCGGATCTGTAAAATTTTTAGGTTTTCTTTTGTATAAATTAGCTGAAATATTGCATTAAATAAAAATTTTAAGTATTTTTCCTCGGAAAGAGGTTGCTCATGATTTAAAAAAAACAGATGTTTTAATTTTTGTACTCGATCAATCTATCAAAGCTTAGCGCCATTCTAAAGTTAACCAGCGGTTCTCCTAGTTACTTATTTCTGCCGCTTATCTGCCACTTATCAACTGCACAAAAAACCTTCATCGATCATAAATTTGAGTGGATAAAAAATACTTTAAATGTGAACACGGAAAGGAGATAAATTCCAAGTATACCAACTAATTAATTACTTAATGTAAAAATGTAATCATTTTATTAATTGCATATAAATTCGTAACAGCTGT